>ML246421.1:0-34906 GCA_005239495.1 Nicotiana undulata
CTCATATTGTTCTCTGTGGGATTCGACCCCAACCTTGTTGGATTACTATATTTGACAACGATCCCTTACATTCTTTTAAGGTGTAAATTGAGCGTATCATTCATGCCTTCTCAGGCCACCCTTGGCCTGTCCGAGTAAGATCTTCCCATCTCCGGCCAAAAACCTATTGTTTCTGAGCCGATTTTCTCTCTTTTTGAGTTATCTCACTAAACCCCTAATTGTTGGCTCTCGATTTCTTAGATCTATGACAGATCTGGATGTATTCTGAGTTATTTTTGCTATTTTCTTTAAAGATTTTGATTTTTCTTTAAAAATGACTCTTAATCTTCAAGCTAGGGTTTATTAACACCTTTCTAAAAAAAAACGATTCTCTTTCTGATTTTAAGTATTATTCTATAATTTCTACTATGTTTGCACGATTTATTTGTGTTTTTCCTTCATCTGACTTACTATGTTGGAAACCCTAAGTGGTTGTGCCTTAATCATAGGATTCTGAGTCTGTATTGATGATTTTGTTCGTTTAATCTGCATGTGTGCATGTTTCCTACGAATATTCTGAGCTTTTCTGTGACTTTACCATATTTTGTTCATTAGGGTTTCTGATCTTTGTGTCCTCGGCTCGCATCATGTTTACTCCGTTATTTCCTTTAAGCATTTACTATGTTCTAACTTAAATCCATGATTTATGTGATTCTCTTACCCTACTTTGCCTATTCTTTATTATGCTATGTTTGCTCCGTTAATTTGCAATACTTTCCTTTGGTTAATCTTGCCTTCTAACGGAATCCCTAATTCTCTGTGATTGGTATATTCTATTCTCGATTGATTTCAATCTTCAAAATATTCTCTTGCCTTATTTTTGGTTAATTATGCTGTCAACTGATTCTCAACATTTGTTTCCTTAATTAGGACTCTATGAATCTAGCCTAATTACTAGCTCAATACTTACACTATTTTGAAGTATTTCCTTATTTGTTATGTTCCAATCATATGTTGATTTTCTTCCTTATTGGTTACATGTTCTTACCGTTTGAAAGTTAACCCCTTAATTAAAAGCTATATATACCCAGGCCTCTTATTTTTTGAAAAGGGGGAACACACACTGTTCCAAACTCTCTCTCACGACTAAACTTTCTCTCTCTCTCTCTCTCTCTCTCTCTCTCTCTCTCTCTCTTTTTTTTTTTTCTGTGCTACTTGTTACTGGCTTGAATTAGTCGGCTACAAAGCCAAGGCTAATTATTGGGCCTTTCTTACTTCTGCTTTGGTATTACTGTCTCTCCTATACTAGTATGTCCTAGTTACAATTCGAGTTTTCAAAAACAATATGCTTCTTTCAGCACTTTAATTCATCCTGTTCATAATATGTTTCTACTTGTGGTTCTGCTGTTTACCTTGCAATTAGCATGCCTATTTACTAGTTTACCAATGTGATTACTTTTCCTTTTAGCTTCAGCATGTTTTACTGCCTTCTTACATGTTTACTAGGACCCTGCCTTACCCCTGATCCCCAGCACATATAAGCATGCATTTGTGTCACTTAGGTATATGTGATTCTGAACATATGTTGTACTCATAGAGCCTTTCCCCTGGGCCTATGGGTAACTCTGTTTGTCGTGTACTTCCTCTTTGGTATCCCTCAATTTAATTATGTTAAGTCTCAGGCCTAAGCACCTTTATGAAAACTGTTCTGTGCTTGTTAAAATTCTGAAATGCCTTAGTATCTCTCTGGGGTTAACTTGTATGCAAATCTATCTTTATATGTGACCTACTTGTCCCCAATCCCCTATTCTCTGTTTGTGTCTGTCTCCCTGCACTATGTATGCTGTCTTGATTTTGAATTGCTGACTGTCCTACTCCCTTTCTTTTAAACTATTTTCAATAAGGCAAGCTCTTTCTAAATCTGTTTTTTTTATCTGTTTTCAGAAATCTGTTTTCAACTCTATTCTTTTAAATTATGCCAAGCACTCTCACATATACTCTTAGAAGCCTAGGTTCTGCCCTTTTGTGTGAGCATTGCTTAGGGACCCTTGAGATCCCGCTGAACTTTGACACACAAGAGTTGGTTCTTCCACACTGCACTTACTCCATCTTTGGCTATGAAATCTGGGTGTGAGCACTTCCCGAGATCCTCTGAGATCCTTAGAGAACTCTGACACACCCGGATTATGAAAGGTTATGAAACAACAGTACATGGAATTGAGGACCTTGGATACTTGGGCCTACTATGGAAGGCTCCCTATAGTTAACTTCTTCTTTTCCCATTTTAATTATGTAATTCATATTCAAAGGCTTGTAATAATTTGTAAATACTATTCTGGGGCTGGATAGTGAAATTGGGTGGGGTATGCATGCTATAGTATAAGTCTGGGTAGATATCATGTTTCTCTAGGTTTATTTTACTTATGTGCGCACTAGTAACCATGTCTAGGGATCAAGCATGCCATACATTTGTCACTTATGTTGATACATCTACTTTTCTTTCAGCATATCATCATCACTTAGAAAATCTTGTTTATAGGATCAGTAATAACCATGAAAAATTGCTATCATGTGATCCTTAAAATGTAATCTAGATCCTACCTTAAACGAGTGTTAACAAAATATGCAACACTTTGGCATGATATACATAGAGACCCTGTTCTAGGAAAATAACTAATAAACATGTCACTCTCATACTTGCTGCACATTTTGAAAGCATGTAAATGCATACATTTAGTAGATCCTGCCTAGGATTTCGCGTACAAACCATTCTGTATCTCTGTCTACGCATATTAGATATCATGTTCATAGGATCATACTTAGTTTAAACACACAGTCCCATGTTCTATATAAACTGTCAATCAGTCCTTTGCGCACATTTAGAATCACATGCTATTAGGATTACTAATCTGGAATCCTTAACAAACCTGTACAACTGTTGCATGTTATTTTACACCTAGGCAAGCCTTAGGTAATCAATTACAAGAAAATTAAAACCAGATCTGTCTTTGTGATCATGTTTAACTACCAGCATGCTAAAACCAATAGGCAAATTGATTAGGACCATTTTCTGACTAATAAGACAGGTCTACATATCTTTTTATATTCTAAACCCACTTAGATACCATATCTTAGGTTCTGAATTAAAACATTGTTCTTACTTGTGTTTGAGTCGTGTTGTTATGTGCATTAACTGCAGAGGTAAATTTGAGCCTCTTACATGCTCCTATGTGTTCCCATTTACTGCAGTCCTATGTGTTCTTTATTTGTCGCCTTAGAATTTTACCTTTTAAACCTGAGGGTATGCCTAGTACTTCCCTTTTAGAATAGTAATCTTAACCTCCTCCGGGACTAATAGGAAGGGGCGGGTGACAACACGCAATAGAGTTCGTGACCAACACGCGCTTTAGTTACCTTCATGGGGTGGGAAAGGGTAGAATATGGACATGATGACCGATGCGCTAATACCACGTGTAGCCTCTCTTTGAGGAATGTCATACCGGGTATTGCATTGATGTGATCCATATTATCACAAACCTAGGATATCCTTTACCTGAAATGTTTAGATTAAAACTCTTTTTTTTTAACTATTTTCAAACACCTTGTATGCTTAAGGACTTAAAACCCCTCTTATTTTAGCCTTTATTTGTTTGTTTACTAAACCGTACAAATTCACAAAAGCTATTTGGCTCGGAACCACACTTGTGGATCCTGAGGGGTGCCTAACACCTCCCCCTTAGGATAACCTCAAGCCCTTACCTTATCTCTGGTTAACAACGTAGTTGTAAAGGAATCCCCCTTTAGGTGCCCTAACACACCTTTAAAATCGTTAGGTGGCGACTCTAAAAAACGCAAACCCCTTCTCAAAAGGAAAGAGTTGTCTCAACCCAAAATGTCCCGAACCCGATCTCCGCGAGGAAAAAAGGGCACGACACCATGGCGACTCTGCTGGGGATTTTCAGGCTTTTACCATTTTCAAACCGTTTTGTGAATTTATACCTCTTCCCATTCCCCTTATGTGCAATTAGTTGTCTATTTCTTTTAAGCATTTAATTTTCTTCAAAAGAAAACTGACATGTTTTTCTGTTTCCTTCCTTCGTAATTGCTTTTAAATTATAAACTGCTGTATTTACTGCTTTCGTAATGTGCAAATACGTGACTACATGTTTACTGTTTATTTCATATTCATGATTCCACATCATACTCCACTCGTGCCAAAACAAAAATCCTATAGCAACGCTTGATGAGTGGTTGCGTTCTTCCTATATTATTACCCCCCTAAATTCGGAAAGGCTTATTTGTGGTAAAACTAGTCGATCAACGGTGCAGTCGACGGTTCCGTGCCTTCCCCCTTGAGTTGTCCGCTCAAGGGTACAGTCTAAAACCCCATAGAAGCCTTACTCTGTTGTATTGTTGCATGCATCATGGTCAAACCTAGACAAGCTAAAGTGTTGTCCGCACGATAGCTTTTAAGATAGCCTTATCCAAAAGTCCATTGGGTTTTCCTAAACCCAAACGGACATCATCACGTTCTGTGCATTCCTTTAGAGAACTAAATGCTTCGTGCTAATTGTTGACATTAAATAGTCGAGTCCGGTGGGGCTGAGGGCCTAACCTTATTTGCCTTGCCGAAATATGAAGCATGAAGTCCCTAGATTCGGCATGGTCTCCAACATTCACCCAAGACTACTGAGTTTGGGAAGATTTGCACTCTAGCGACAAAGTTGTCGTCAGAAAATACTTGGGCAACCTACCATCTCTCCTAGAAATCCAGCCTAAAAACATGATAATAGAGGCTGCTACTCTGTTTTGGGATTGTGAAAGGTATGTGTTCCGCACAAGGAGGACTGGTTGGCCTTGTGTGGGAAACCCCAGGGGCTAATGCTTGAGAACCGCACAAGAAAGGTTTCCTTAAAATGATGGGTCTGAAAAAGAATGCAGAACTGGTATGCTCGAAGGAATCATACATACCTTTTGATTATTTGTACGAGAGTTACAGCCACAGAAAATCATACCGTACCTACCATGACGAGTTTGCTATCACCTCCCTGGGACACATCCATCGTAGAGTGCTCGTCTTCATGTTTTGCTTTTTGGGATTAATTGTGTTTCCAATGAAGAAGGAGAGAATTCATACCAGGCTGGCCATGGTAACTAAGACGCTAATGGAAGGGATTGATGGGAAAGACTTCAGCATTGTGCCTATGATCATTGCAGACATATATCGGGCATTGGAGAAGTTTCAACAAGGAGCAAGACATTTCGAGGTTGCAATCTATTACTTCAACTTTGGCTCATGGAACACCTCCAAAGAGGTTAAAACCGACAAGACATTCATCGAAGGATCTGGGATGAACACATCACTTTCCATCATCCGAAGCTAATGAATTACATCCCCGACATGTTCGCTCAGCCTGAGAATGCCGAAGGATGGGTCGAGATCTTTGATAATCTGACTGAAGAACAGGTTCAATAGATGTTTGAGTGGTTTCCAACAGATGAGTTCATCATCCGATCCCGAGATGCACCGTTTATGATACTGATTGGTTTAAGGGAGAGATACCCTTATGTCCCTCTTCGCGTTATGAGGCAAGCGGGTAGGAAGCAAGTCATACCCAGGGTCGACAAAATGAGCCATCTTCGAGCAAACTTCCAAAATGATGACAGTCCTCACAAGTGCCAAGCCCAGCACCTGTGGCATTGCAAGATTATACTTGAGAATGACACCATTGAGCCAGACAGGTATCATGCCGGTTGTACCCCTTTCTATCCTGGTTGGTTAGAAGATAATCAGGGTGATCAGAGCAAGCCAGGGTACCTCCGAGGTCACAGGGTTATAGATGAAAAGGCTGAAGCGCAAGTCAAGTTCAACCAGTTGCGCAAAAGGATCCGTGAGTGCGAGGATGAACACCATGAAATACATGAATCTAACAAGAAGCTGATTGAGGAGTGGAAAGACATGACTATCAGCACCAAAAAGAGGTTGGGATACTTAGAACGAGGTATAGTCAAGCTGGAGGAGAAATTCATCCAAAGGGTCGAAGACTGCCAAAGGTCTGAGGGAACCGAAAGAGGATATCTCGCCAGAACATACCTGTTGCTGGGACTTCGCGAGCTGGAAAAGTTGTTCGAGGGAAGCAAGAGTGCCGAGTCTGGGGAAGTTCCTTCTGGGACCAAATAGATAGGAATGTCTTTATTTTTCTCTGTCAATGTAATGAAGCCAATGGCCATTAGTGACTTTTATTTTTCGTTTATTTAGTGTCGTTTTGGGATTTGTCTATTTTCTTATCAATAAAATGAGGCATTTAGCATCTTAAATTCTCCAAGTCAACTTGTCGCTAGGCCTACCTCGGGCATAAAGAGGTTCCCAAATTAGGACATGCTTTACATTCCCGCGCTATGTGTTTAAATACTGCAGTATCTTTCATAATCCTCACTGCCTTGGCTACCTTTTGTTTTTATTTCTTTTCTTTATTATTACCCTCCCCAAAGGTTAGTTCGTGCACTCTGGCATCATTAGCTTATCGCACAAGATCCAAGGGCCCTCCACCTACTCCTCCTCCTAGTCCTCCTAAAGGCAAGAACAAAGGCATGAGTAAGATGGAAGAATCCAGCGGTGCCAGGAAAGAGAATATGGTTGAACGGGTAGAGGCCACTGATGGCCGAGGTATTCAGGTCCTAAATGAGAACATGTCATCGCTGGAACAGAAACTGCAGAAATTTCAAGAAGAACTCGATCAGGTTGGAAATCTGTCCTACTTGTCATTTTCCCTCAACATCCGAGATGTCAATTTCCCAAACGCTCAATACCCTACACCTCCACAAAATATCCCAAGACAACAGAATCATCCCGCACCTTTCCATCACACCACTCCGCCAAAGAACCAAACTCTCCCGAAAAAATGCAATACTTGCCACACTTCAAACAACACTCCACTACTTATACCTGAACCTCAGAACCCCACAAAGGACCATTTCCACAATCCCATCTATGTGGAGACCATGCCACACTCCACTCCACCTATCCCACACTAGTCCGAGTCGGATGAAAAGGACATGCTTATCAAGAACCTGGCCGAGGAACTAAGGAAGCTGACCAGCCGAGTTCAGGGTGTTGAAGGAACCAAGGGAATCGAAGGGTTGAATAATGAAGACCTTTTTATACAACCTAATGTTGAACTGCCCGAGGGGTACAAACCTCTGAAGTTCGAGATGTTTGACGGTACTGGTGATCCGAGGGTCCGTCTAAAAACCTATTGTGACAAGCTGGTTGGCGTAGGAAAGGATGAAAGGATCCGCATGAAGTTGTTCATGAGGAGTTTGAAGGGAGATGCATTGACTTGGTACATCAGCCAAGATCCCAAGAAATGGTCAAACTGGGTATCTAATCTGACTTTATAGACAAATTTAGATTCAACACAGAGAACGCACTAGACGTGTTATATATCCAGAATTTGAAAAAGAAACCCATAGAAACATTTCGTGAGTATGCTACTCACTGGAGGTCCGAAGCTACTAAAGTCAAACATGCTTTAGAAGAGGAGCAGATGAACAAGTTCTTTGTCCGGACCTAGGATCCGCAGTACTATGAACGGTTGATGATAATTGAGAATCACAAGTTCTCTGACATTATCAAATTAGGGGAACGGATTGAAGAAGGTATTAAGAGCGGTATGTTCACAAATTTTGAAGCCGTGCAAGCTACAAACAAGGCTTTACAGTCCGGTGGTGTGTCTAAGAAAAGGGACGTGGGAGCTGTAATGGTTGAACAAAGAGCCAAATCCCCACTCAAATACCAAATTTATCCAACACCTCCACTCACATACCAGCCATCCCCGAATTACCAAACACCCTTACCTTCTTACCAATCTCCACCACCCACATATCAACCTACTTCACCCAGATACTCACAACCCGCTCCTGTTTACCATACTTACAATTCTCATCCATCTCATTACCAATCACCCCCTTCCCGTCAAAACTTTCCTAGACCTAGTCCTAATTTTGATCTCAGACCTCCAAAATAGTACACCGCCATAGCTGAACCCATTGACCAGCTATATGAGAAGCTCGAAGCTGCTGGTTATGTCACCCCTATCCCTGCTGCCACCTCTGAGAACCCTTCTCAGTGGGTTAACCCAAACAAATCTTGTGCATACAACTCCGGCATGAACGTGCACACCATCGATAATTGCCACTCTTTGAAAGACAAGATACAATCCCTGATTGATAACAAAATCATTGTGGCAAAGGAGCCCACTCCGAACGTCAATCCTCTGCAAGACCATAAGGGTGGAGGTATACATATGATTGAAATTGAAGATGATTGGGACCCCGAGGAATTAATAGGGTTGATCGCAGAAGGCCATGACCCAAAGAAACTTGCAATCACTCTCAACATGATCATAGTCCAGATTCAACCATTTGAGGATGCTAAGGTGAATATGTCTATAGCACTTGAGTTTGAAGCAGCTCCACCTGCAAAGACACCAGTGCTGATTGAAGTTATGTTCGTATCTACAGAAAATGCACCGGCACCATTCCAGGTTGCAGTCTTGCCACCCTGAACACACATTCCATTTGAAGTAAGGATGGCCACACCAATTCCAGTGGCAATGTCGACCACACCACCCTTCTACACAAATGCTATCCCATGGGACTATACGGCTGAGGCGAGAAGGAAATGCAAGGTCAAAATTGAGCCGTCGCAACACAAGGTATGACGATAACTGGTAGGGTTTATACCCCTGAGCATCTGGCCGAATCAAGAAAGCAGGCTGCCAACCGTCCTCCCCCTATTGAGACAGGTCCAGATGACCTTTGGAGGAAAGTACATGCTAAGGAGTATTCGATCATCGACCAGCTGAACAAGACGCCAACACAATTATCCATCCTCTCTTTGCTGCAGAATTCCGAGACCCACCGAAGTGCTCTGTTGAAGGTGTTAAGGTGAAGCGTATGTACCAAACAACATCACTAGTGGGGAAATGGCCAATATAGTGGGCCAGGTGTTGGAAAGTCACAAAATCACCTTCCATGAGGACGAGTTACCACCTGAAGGATTGGGGCACAACAAAGCACTGCACATCACCGTGAAATGCGAAGATTATTTCATCACAAGAATCTTGAGCGATGGAGGATCCAGTCTTAACATTTGCCCGTTGATAACGCTCAAGAAATTGGGTAAAGGTCTGCATGAGATAAAGGATGGAGAAATCAATGTGAAAGCTTTCGATGGATCTCAAAGGTCCACCATTGGTGAGATAAGCCTATGCCTGCAAATGGAACCAACTTAGTTCGAGGTTGACTTCCAAGTGATAGATGTGCCAGCGTCCGACAATCTGTTATTGGGACGACCTTGGATCCATGCTGTTAGGGCCGTAGCATCAACGCTACATCAAGCAGTGAAGTTCGAGTTGAACCACCAAGAGGTGATTATTCACGGTGATGGTAGTAACCCTATTTACAACCGCCAGACTACTCCGGTGATCGAAAGAAGAAGAAAGTTGGGTGAAGAAACTTACCACCACATTGAACGGGTCAATTCCATAGACAAGGACAAATGATGGGATAACAAAATTGAGAGTATACTAAACTGGAGTGGGTACGAGTTTGGCAAAGGGCTCGGCAAGAAACTTCAAGGAATCTCCAAACCTATCAAGATCAAAAGCCATGGCACCACTTTCGGTCTGGGATACGACTATACTTGGAAAGAGTACAATGACTGGTCACCACCTTGTCACAGTCCTTACTACCCACTGGAGCAGCTGATACCGCATCTGGAGCAGACTTTCCAACATGCCAACATTATTTATGGATCAGACGAAGAAGAAGCACTTGCAGCAATAAGGAATTTGTTTCTGGAGGACAGTGATATGGACTGTTCTGTTATTCTCGAGGAGGAGGGAGAGGAAGGACCTTCCATACAGGCTGTGAGCAGAGGGACATACCTCAAAAATTGGACCATCAGGACAACCAAAGCCCGACGAGCCTCGGGGTAGCAAGGCTAAAACAAGCATTACTTACTATTTTATTTACCAAAATGATTTTTGCTTTCCGCATTTTTTCAATTCCTGCAATAAGATCCTCAATGTTCACAACACTTATTCAATTTATCAAAGAATTTTCTAATTTCTCTTATTTATTGCTACTATTTTCTCTTATTACTTTATCTATACAACATTACTATTACTTGTCTTGATGAACCAATAACCGTGACATGCAACGAGACAACGCGACAAACAGACATTGATTCAGATGAAGATGATATACCTAACGAGATTGTCAAAGAAGTCGATAACTTTGAGAACAGACCTATGTCCAACCTGGACGAGACCGAAATTATCAACCTGGGAGATTCGAAAAACATCAAGGAAACACGGATCAACATTCATTTCTCACCGTAAAAAAGAAAGAATACACAGAGTTTCTGAAGGAATATGAAGACATCTTCGCCTGCTCGTATGATGACATGACTGGTCTAAGTACGTCTGTGGCTCACAAACTGCCGACCAATCCAATGTGTCCACCGGTACAGCAAAAGCTCAGAAAGTTCAAACTCGACATGAGTTTTAAAATCAAGGAAGAAGTTACCAAGCAGATCAACGCCAAAGTTCTCAGGGTGGTTGAGTACCCAACATGGTTAGCTAACATTGTACTTGTGCCGAAGAAGGATGGGAAGGTGAGAGTCTGTCGCGACTACCGGGATCTCAACCAGGCCAGTCTGAAAGACGACTTCCGTTTGACAAATATACGCATCATGATTGACAATTGCGCCAAGCATGAACTAGAATCATTCATGGATTGCTTCACTGGTTATCATCAGATTTGGATGGATGAGGAAGATGCTGAGAAAACGGCTTTCATTACACCGTGGGGAGTGTCCTATTACAAGATGATGCCATTCGGCCTGAAGAATGCGGGGGCCACCTACATGAAGGCTATGACCACCATATTACACGACATGATTCACAAGGAGATAGAGGTATATGTGGATGATGTTATTATAAAGTCCAGGAAAGCCACGGACCACATAAAATATATGAGGAAGTTCTTCAATAGGTTGCGGAAATATAACCTGAAGTTGAACCCCGCGAAGCGTGCATTCGGGGTTCTTGCTGAGAAGTTGCTGGGATTTATTGTGAGCCGCTGGGGAATCGAATTGGATCCTTCAAAAGTCAAGGCCATTCAAGAACTGCCGCTGCCAAGGAACAAGAAAGATGTGATGAGTTTCTTGGGGAGGCTTAATTACATCAGCCGGTTTATTGCATAGTCTACAGTTATCTGTGAGCCGATCTTAAAGATGCTAAAGAAGGACGCTGCAACCAAATGGACCGATGAGTGCCAAAAGGCTTTCGACAGAATTAAAGAATATTTGTCAACACCGCCAGTCTTGCTGCCACCTGAGCCATGTAGACCTTTGTTACTCTACCTTGCCGTGTTTGATGGAGCTTTCGGCTGCGTTCCGGGGCAGCATGATGAAACAGGAAAGAAGGAACAAGCTATTTACTATCTCATCAAGAAGTTCACTCCGTATGAGACTCGGTATTCTCTTCTGGAACGCACCTGCTGTGCTTTGACTTGGGTCGCTCAAAGGTTAAGGCACTACTTCTGTGCCTACACAACATATCTCATATCAAGGATGGATCCATTAAAGTACATCTTTCAGAAGCCCATGCCCACTGGCAAGCTGGCCAAGTGGCAAATCCTACTGAGCGAGTTTGACATTGTTTATGTAACTCAGAAAGCAGTGAAGGGACAGGCACTGACAGAACACCTTGCTGAGAACCCTGTGGACGGAGAATACGAACCCCTAAAAACATATTTCCCCAATGAGCAGGTGTCATTCATAGGAGAAGACATTGCAGAATCCTATGACGGTTGGAGAATGTTCTTCGACGGAGCAACAAACTTCAAGGGTGTTGGCATTGGAGCAGTCCTAATATCAAAAACCGGCCAGCATTATCCGGTGTCCGCCAAACTCAGATTTCCCTACACCAACAATATGTAGAGTATGAGGCCTGCATCCTAGGGCTCAACATGGTCATTGACATGAACGTCCAAGTGTTGTTAGTGATCGGTGATTCAGACTTACTGGTACATCAGGTACAAGGAGAGTGGGCAACCAAGAGTTCCAAGATACTGTCGTATCTGCATCACGTGCAGGAATTGAGAAAGAGGTTCATGAAGATAGAATTCTGGCATGTCCCCAGAATCCAGATTGAGTTCGCCGACGCATTGTCTACTTTGTCCTCAATGATTCAGCATCCAGACAAGAATTTCATTGATCCCATCCCAATGAAAATCCATAATCAGCTCGCTTACTGTGCCCGCGTCGATGAAGAAGCATATGAAAATCCTTTGTTTCAGGACATCAAGGAATATTTGGCAAAAGGCGATTTCCCAGAGCCTGCGAATCCCACTCAGAAACGCACACTTCGAAGACTATCCAACAATTTCTTTCACAACGGAGGAATCGTGTATAGGAGGACTCCATATTTGGGGCTATTAAGGTGTGTTGACGCCAAAGAAGCATCAAAACTGCTAGAGAAAATTCATGCTGGGACCTCTGGCCCACATATGAATGGTTTTGTTCTGGCAAAGAAGATACTCCGAACTGGTTACTTTTGGGTGACTATGGAAACAGACTGCATCCAGTATGTCCAGAAATTCCATCGCTGTCAGATACACGGAGACATGATAAAGGTATCTCCAAATGAGCTCAATGCAACAAGCTCACGATGGTCGTTTGTTGCCTGGGGCATGGACGTTATTGGACCAATCGAGCTTGCCGCCTCCAACGGACACAGGTTCATTCTGGTAGCCATTGATTACTTCACTAAAAGGGTTGATGCAGCCTCTTACAAAGCAGTTACTAAGAATGTTGTGGCTGACTTTGTCCGCGACCGCATTGTTTGTCGATTCGGAGTTCCAGAGTCGGTCATCACCGACAGTGGTTCCAATCTCAATGGTGACATGATGAAAGCCATGTGTGAAACTTTCAATATCAAACAAAAGAATTCCACAGCATACAAACCTCAATTGAATGTGGCTGTAGAAGCCGCCAAGAAATACATCAAGAAGATATTAAGGAAGATCATAGAAAAGCATAAGCAGTGGCATGAGAAGTTATCATTTGCCCTATTGGGATACCTCACCAAGTCTGCACATCAATAGGGGAAACTCCCTATATGCTAGTTTATGGTACAGAAGCGGTTATTATTGCCGAAGTTGAAATTCCATCTCTAAGGATTATGCAAGAAGCTGAGCTCAGCGACGTAGAATGGGTAAAAGAACCATTATGAACAACTAGCCCTCATAGATGAAAAGAGGATGAATGCAGTCTATAATGGTCAGCTCTATCAGCACAAAATGACCAGAGCCTTCAACAAGAAAGTCAAGCCGAGACAATTCACAACAGGGCAACTAGTGTTAAAGAACATCTTCCCACATCAGGACGAAGCCAAAGGGAAGTTCTCTCCAAATTGGCAAGGATCATACATGGTTCATCGAGTGCTGACAGGAAGATCACTTATACTTGCAGAATTGGACGGAGAGGTTCGGCCAAAACCAATCAATTTAGATGCAGTCAAGCGCTACTATGTGTAATCTTTATGCTTTTATCAATCTCGTAAATTGAACTACGCTTGACCTGATTCCCGTTTAAGAGGTGATACGTAGGCAGCCCTATGGGTTCGGTCACAATTCAATAAAATTTCATTTTCCCCAGCAATCGGAAATTGGGGAAGAATTTTGAGGAGGACCCTCAAACTTCTGAAGCAAGTTCAGCCGATCGCCGCACGATCAACAGTCAGAAGCATTCACTCATCAAACTAGGGCATAATTTTGAGGAGGACCCTCAAAATTTCGTAGCAGGAAGGGTTGCAATGTCTCGAACCGTGTCACGGTCGTTGGTTCATCTAAAACTATTTTAGATTATATGTTATGTTATCCTTTTACAAAATCATGCATGCTTATTCTTGAAACAGCTTGTTTAGCAAACACTACCCCAATTATACAGACAATATCATCAGATCAAGCCAAACGAGTCAAGCAAAGCCAACGGGGATACGAACTAACCTTCCCCCTTTACAAAACTCACGATTTTTCTTTGGATGCAGGCACAAAGAACAAACATGCAGAGAAGTCTCAAATCTCATGACAATTGCAAATTCCAAAGTTCGATGTCCACACGAAGGACGAACATGTTCAAGATCACAATTCTCAAAACTGTCACATTTGCCGGTATCTATTATCAATACAAATAATTCTCCGTAGTCACAACACTCGCAATAATCACAATGCTTCAATCTACAATCATCTAAGAATTCCTACCGTCATTTATTTTCCTGCATAAGGCTACATTTCTGCCTTCCGAGACTAAATGATGTCTCTATCTGCATCGCATTCTTGCATAAGGCTACCATTCTGCCTTTCGAGACTAAACGTGTCTCCATTTGCATCGCATTATTGCATAAGGATACCATTCTGCCTTCCGAGACTAAATGTTGTCTCCATCTGCAGTGCATTCTTGCATAAGGCTACCATTCTACCTTCCAAGACTAAATGTTGTCTCCATCTGCATCGCATTCTTGCATAAGGCTACCATTCTGCCTACCGAGACTAAACGTTGTCTCCACCTACTCTGCATAAGGCTACCATTCTGCCTTCTGAGACTAAACGATGTCTCGATCTGCACCTTGTCTGCATAAGGCTACCTTTCTGCCTTTCAAGATTAAGCTCTACCTCCATCTGCATTCGCATCCCTGCATAAGGCTACCATTCTGCCTTCCGAGGCTAAGCTCTGCCTCCAATTTGCTTTCTGAGACCACTGCTGTATCAAGCATTATTCATTTTGCTTTCATTTTGGGCTAAGCTCTTCCCCTTTAATTCGCAAGACTAAGCATTGTCTTGTTAGCATCATATTATTGCATCTTCATGGGCTGAAATATCGCCAACCTATCCAAAGGCGTCATCATTCGGAGGCACCATCTTCATAGCCCGAGAACACCATGTCATGGCCTAAGGATATCTTTTATCATCTTGCATATCATTATTCAAAGGCGTCATGGTTCGGAGGCACCATCCTCATGGCCCCAGAACATCATTTTCATGTCCTGCGAATCCTGCATCAAGCAGTTCATGCCCCAGGACGTCATGGTCTGAAGACGTCATCCTTAACCGTACGAAGACATCATTCATGGTCCGATGGGAATTTGCATCATGTTTAAATTACGGAAAATATATGCTTGTATCGTTTATTTGCAGGTAATACGGCAATCAACGTCCATCCCAGTAGAAGCGGTCCCCGCTCCAGTTCTCCTAACCATTCCCATAACCCATTTATTCACCCAACCCCATACGTCGTGTCTGTTCTTGTAAAAACTTCATCGGTATACTTCACTGATTACTCCTAAACTACGTAAGTCTGATTCCTGTAAAAGCAGGGATATGTAGGAAATTCAGAAACTAGGGTGCGACCTAAATTCCTTCAAACCATTTCACTCGGTCAAAATTGGCCATCATGTCTTTACCTGACATCTCTTTCATACTTCCCGCGTAAAGAGGGGCAGCTGTTGATACCCAATTTTTCCTCAAACTATTTTAAAGTGTGCATATATACCTTCAAAATCACTTTTGATAATAACTGGTATTTTTTCGTAATTTTATCATATTTTTATCAATTTATTTCTAATTTTTCCAGTACTTTTATATCCAATAATTAATCATAAATTGCATTACAAATAGTTTCAAAATATTCCTTGGTTTAATATATCATTTTTTATCGTATTATGATTTAATTACCTCACAAATTAGCCAAATTGGCATTAGTTGGCTATAATTGTAATAACTTTGCAATTATAGCCTGATTACATATTTTATGCTATTTCTACCAAATAATAAGTCATTTGTATTTTAAATACCAATCAATTACTTTAATTTCATCTACTATGCATCAATTTCATTTTTCTATAATTATTAACCATTTTTATTAATTATTTACCTATTTTAAATGGGTATTTAATTAATAGCCATTTTGAATTTTCTCAATTATAGCCTAATTAAACCCAATACCCCAATAATCAACCCAATTACCCAGCCCATACCTAAATTTCTACCCCGCCCAACCCTTTGATCAATCTGAGTCGTTGATCAGTTTGAATCAACGGTCCAGATTAGTATTTACCTAAATTAGACCTAATGACCTACTCCCTTCCCCTCATTTGACTCCTCTCACATTATATCTCTATCTCTCCGATTCTCTATAGAGACTTCCAGTCTCTTCTTCTTCGATGATGATGGTTCGTCCTCTCCGGCTACCTCTCTTGCCGGAAACCATGGGTCCTCACCCCTCTTAGCTTCATGGCTCCCTCGTACACCGGGTATCACTGTCCTGAGGTCATCAGGAGATCCTGAAGCGGTTCATCTCACGCCATGATTGTTCATGCCTTCTTAGGCCACCCTTGGCCTGTCCGAGTAAGATCTTCCCATCTCCGGCCAAAAACCTATGGTTTCTGAGCCGATTTTCTCTCTTTTTGAGTTATCTCAATAAAACCCTAATTGTTGGCTCTCGATTTCTTAGATCTATGAATGATCTGGATGTATTCTGAGTTATTTTTGCCATTTTCCTTAAAGATTCCGAGTTTTCTTTAAAAATGACTCTTAATCTTCAAGCTAGGGTTTTTAACACCTTTCTAAAAAAAAAAGAACGATTCTCTTTCTGATTTTACGTATTATTCTATAATTTCTACTATGTTTGCACGATTTATTTGTGTTTTTCCTTCATCTGACTTACTATGTTGGAAACCCTAAGTGATTTTTCCTTAATCTTAGGATTCTGAGTTTGTTTTGATGATTTTGTTCGTTTAATCTACATGTGTACATGTTTCCCACGAATGTTCTGAGCTTTTCTGTGACTTAACCATATTTTGTTCATTAGGGTTTCTGATCTTTGTGTCCTCTGCTCGCATCATGTTTACTCCGTTATTTCCTTTAATCATTTACTATGTTCTAACTTAAATCCCTGATTTGTGTGATTCTCTTACCCTACTTTGCCTATTCTTGCTTATGCTATGTTTGCTCCGTTTACTTTCAATACTTTCCTTTGGTTAATATTGCCTTCTAGCGGAATCCCTGATTCCCTGTGATTGGTATCCTCTATTCTCGACTCTCGACTGATTTCAATCTTTAAAATATTTTCTTGCCTTATTTTTGGTTAAATATGTTGTCAACTAATTCTCAACATTTGTTTCCTTAATTAGGACTCTATGAAACTAGCCTAATTACCAGCTCTACACTTACACTATTTTGAAGTATTTCCTTATTTGTTATGTTCCAATCATATGTTGATTTGCTTCCTTATTGGTTACCTGTTCTTACTGTTTGAAAGTTAACCCCTTAATTAGAGGAAGTACTTAAACTGATTGATTCTGATTCCATTAATTGCTGCCTGACTTTGATATGCCCCTTATTGACTACTGTTATAAAAGCTATATATACCCAAGCCTCTTATTTTTTGAAAAGGGGGAACACACACTGTTCGAAACACTCTCTCACGACTAAACTTGCTCTCTCTCTCTCTCTTTCTCTCTCTCTCTCTCTCTCTTTTCTGCGCTACTTGTTATTGCCTTGAATTAGTCAGCTACAAAGCTAAGGCTAATTATTGGGCCTCTCTTACTTCTGCTTTGGTATTACTGTCTCTCCTATACTGGTATGTCCTAGTTACAATTCGAGTTTTCAAAAACAATATGCTTCTTTCAGCACTTCAATTCATCCTGTTCATATTATGTTTCTACTTGTGGTTCTGCTGTTTACCTTGCAATTAGCATGCCTATTTACTAGTTTACCAATATGATTACTTTTCCTTTTAGCTTCAGCATGTTTTACTGCCTTCTTACATGTTTACTAGGACCCTGCCTAACCCCTGATCCCCAGCACATATAAGCATGTATTTGTGTCACTTAGGTATATGTGATTCTGAACATATGTTGTACTCATGAAGCCTTTCCCCTGGGCCTATGGGTAACTCAATTTTTCATGTACTTCCTCTTTGGTATCCCTCAATTTAATTATGTTAAGTCTCAGGCCTAAGCACCTTTATGAAAACTGTTATGTGCTTGTTAAAATTCTGAAATGCCTTAGTATCTCTCTGGGGTTAACTTGTATGCAAATCTATCTTTATATGTGACCTACTTGTCCCCAATCCCCTATTCCATGTTTGTGTCTGTCTCCCTGCAGTATGTATGCTGTCTTGATTCTGAATTGCTGACTGTCCTACTCCCTTTCTTTCAAACTAATTTCACTAAGGCAAGCTCTTTCTAAATTTGTTTTTTTATCTATTTTCAGAAAACTGTTTTCAACTCTATTCTTTTAAACTATGCCAAGCACTCTCACATATACTCTTAGAAGCCTAGATTCTGCCCTTTTGTGTGAGCATTTCTTAGGGACCCTTGAGCTCCCTTTGAACTTTGACACACAAGAGCTGGATCTTCCATACTGCACTTACTCCATCTTTGGCTATGAAATCTGGGTGTTAGCACTGCCCGAAATCCTCTGAGATCCTTAGGGAACTCTGACACAACCGGATTATGAAAGGTTATGAAACAATAGTACATGGCATTGAGGAACTTGGAAACTTGGGCCTACTATGGAAGGCTCCCTATAGTTAACTTCTTCTTTTCCCATTTTAATTATGTAATTCATATTCAAAGGCTTGTAATAATTTGTAAATACTATTCTGGGGCTGGATAGTGAAATTGGGTGGGGTATGCATGCTATAGTATAAGTATGGGTAGATATCATGTTTTTCTAGGTTTATTTTTCCTATGTGCGCACTAGTAACCATGTCTAGGGATCAAGCATGCCATGCATTTGTCACTTATGTTGATACATCTGCTTTTTTTTCCAGCATATCATCCTCACTCAGAAAATCTTTTTCATATGATCAGTAATAACAATGAAAAATTGCTATCATGTGATTCTGAAAATGTAATCTTGATCCTGCCTTAAACGAGTGTTAACAAAATCTGCAACACTTTGGCATGTTATACATAGAAACCCTGTTCTAGGAAAACAACTAATAAACATGGCACTCTCATACTTGCTGCACATTTTGAAAGCATGTAATTGCATACATTTAGAAGATCCTGCCTAGGATTTTGCATACAAACCATTATGTATCTCTGTCTACGCATATTAGATATCATGTTCATAGGATCATACTTAGTTTAAACACACAGTCCCATGTTCTAAATAAATTGTCAATCAGTCCTTTGCGCACATTTAGAATCACATGCTATTAGAATTAATAATCTGGAATCCTTTACAAACCTGTACAATTGTTGCATGTTATTTTACACCTAGGCATTCCTTAGGTAATAAATTACAAGAAAATAAAAACCAGATCTGTCTTTGTGATCATGTTTAACTACCAGCATGCTAAAACTAGTAGGCAAATTGTTTAGGACCCTTTTCTGAGTGATAAGACAGGTCTACATATATGTTTATATTCTAAACTCACTTAGACACCATATCTTAGGTTCTAAATTAAAACACTGTCCTTACTTGTGTTTGAGTCGTGCTGTTATGTGCATTAACTGCGGAGGTAAATTTTAGCCTCTTACATGCTCCTATGTGTTTCCATTTACTGCAGTCCTATGTGTTCTTTATTTGTCGCCTTAGAATTTTACCTTTTAAAGCTGAGGGTCTGCCTAGTACTTCCCTTTTAGGATAGTAATCCTAACCTCCTCCGGGACTAATAGGAAGGGGCAGGTAACAGCACGCAATAGAGTTCGTGACCAACACGCGCTTTAGTTACCTTCACCGGGTGGGAAAGAGTAGAATATGGACTTGATCACCGATGCGCTAATACCACGTGCAGCCCCTCTTTGAGGAGTGCCATACCATGTATTGCATTGATGTGATCCATATTATCACAAACCTAGGATATCCTTTACCTGAAATGTTTAGATTAAAACTTTTTTTAACTGTTTTCAAACACCTTGTATGCTTAAGGACTTAAACCCCCTCTTATTTGAGCCTTTATTTGTTTGTTTGCTAAACCGTACAAATTCACAAAAGCTATTTGGCCGGGAACCACACTTGTGGATCCTGAGGGGTTCCTAACACCTTCCCCTTGCGATAATCTCAAGCCTTGACCCTATTTCTGGTTAACAACGTAGTTGTAAATAAACCCCCATTTAGGTGCCCTAACGCACCTTTAAAATCGTTAGGTGGCGACTCTAAAAAATTCAAACCCCTTCCCAAAAGGAAAGAGTTGTCTCAACCTAAAATGTCCCGAACCCGATCTCCGCGAGGAAAAAGCGGGCACGACAACACTCACCAACAATTGATACCTTGTTATGATATAGATGTGAATTGACTTCCAAACATTCATTTGCGTATGAAACCATGTTTAAATAATAACATCCTTTTTATTTAATGTATCCAACATGTTACACATAATTTCTTCCCATTCACAAAACTCCTTAATATGTTCCAATACACCTTAAACATATATTTCCGTTTCAAAATGACGTGCTTCTATCCCATAGGTCTCCTGTAATACTCAAATTCTTCATTCCCAAATACCTCTGGCATACTTTAAAATCTTAAGTCCTCAAGAAATTTTAATGGGGCCTTACACAAATGCTGAGATTTCTAAATGTGATAGGAGAAAAAAAGAGCCATCAAAGTCTACCAGTAAAAAAAGAACAAGATCAAGTTCTAGATTAGTTGACGAGGACATACATGTTAATAAATAATCTGTTGCAAGGATCTTAGCTCTAGAGGGTGTTGGTGAGGAGGAGGACGACGACTTAGACATAAATTCAGCAAACAGGTTTCCAAAAAAGAAATTATCGAAGAAGAAAATGATAGTATAAATGAAGCTTTAGGTGGGGAGGAGGATGAAAATGATGTTGATGCTCAAGAGGAGGATGAAAATGGTGATGTTGCAGCGGAGGTTGATAAAAATGAAGAAGAAGAGGAAGATGATGATGATGATGATGATAAAGAAGAAGATGGTGATGATGATGCCGATGATGATGATGATGATGATGATGATGATGAAGAAGAAGATGGTGATGATGATGCCGATGATGATGATGATAATGATGATGAGCAAACTGAAGATAGTGAAGATGAGTTGGAAAGTGAAACTCATGCAACAGTTGAAGGTGACCAGCATGTTCTATCAATTCTTTTATTTATAAGGGCGATTGGCGCATGTAAATATAAATTCAAGACATTTTAAAGAATGAATAGATGTTTCCTAGCCAAAATTAGTGTGAGCTTTAGGATCAACCGATTCCCTAAGTTCAAGAAAAAAAATCAAAACAATCAAATGGATGAAAGAGTTTGGTAGTAGTTAATTTGGACAATTTTCAAAATTTTCAGAGCATTGGACATAGTTCAATAGATAGCTTGTCCATTCTCTAGAAGCTTGTTCACTTTGGATTGAAGGAGTTTGCTCTGATGACTGGAGTGAAAGTTCCAAACTCAATAAAGAAAAAATTGACAAGTATAGGAGAACGATTAAGTATTCTGCAACAAAAAAAGAGTAGGAAGGGGTGGAAAAAGAAAAGCTTTTGATGATATTGAATTCCGAGAGATATAACACAGAAGAGAGGTTTAAGCTTTCATTAATGTGGTTTGTCCATTCAATCAGGATGACAAGTAATAACATAGTGTGCGTCCATAAGAAGTGGATTTGTATGGCTAACAGTTTGGAAGTTGTGACGACCCAGCCAGTCATTTTGCGTATTACGACCCCGTTCCCTGAAATGAAACCTTCCATAGCGGCTACTCGCGCTTTATGACTTGGTTCCTTAAGGTTGGCCTATTTGGCCAAGTTTGACTTCGGTCAACATTTTGAGCAAACGACTTCGGAATCGAGTTTTGACAGCTCCAGTAGCTTCGTATGATGATTTCAGACTTGGGCGTATGTTCGGCTCGTGTTTCTGACGACCCAGGAACATTTCGGCGCCCGAAATGGAAATCAGGATTTCCTTAAGTTTGGAATATGGATTGAAACGGGACTTTATGCTATCGAGGTCCGAACGGAATTCAAGGACCAGGAATAGTTCCGTATAGTCATTAATGACTTTTTGCAAAATTTGAGGTCATTCCGAGTAGCATAGACCGTTCGGCGCAATGAAATAAATTCTTGAAATTTCAAAAATATTAAGTTATGATTTCAGGGGGTTTTGGAGGGTGATTTTAAGTTTTAGCCATGTTATGAGTGTTCTGTAGGCTCGAGAAAGTCTGTATTCTGATCTGGGACCTGTTGGTATGTTTTGACGGGGGCTCGAATGGGCCCAGGTTCCTCCCGGACCCCGCACGAGGCCAAAAACCAGCAAAAACCATTGCTGGTGTAGCTACTTCTGGTGTGACCGCACCTGCGGTCTCTCAGTCGCAGGTGCGAGTCCGCACCTGCGGTCCATCCTTCGCAGGTGCGACCCACATCGTAGGCGCAACCCTTCTTCCGCAGGAGCGGGACCGCTGGTGCGGACTCCTTCTCCGCAGGTGCGATGCCAGGGTCCCAGGCCCTTTTCCGTAGGGGCGATGATATTCTCGCAGGTGCGACACCGCACCTGTGGTACCAAGGTCGCAGGTGCGGAAATCAATGTTGCCAGCCCCTTTTAAATGTCCAAAAATACGAGTTTTCTTCATTTTTATCCACCATCAACCTCCATTAGAGAACATCCAAGTTTGAGCAACACCTCACATGACCACCCACTGTAAAGATGAGTAATTCTCTTATATTTTCCACTATTATGCATAGATTTTAACGGGTTTAATTCCTAAAGAATCAAAGATCATAAAATTTGGATAGAAATTCTAGGGCTTTGAATAAATTGGTGAATTATTCATTTGAGGCTATGAATCCTTGTATAAATCACATAACTTCAATCCTTAGACTTCGGGTAGGTGATTACTTCAAGAATTTTCGAAATCCAAACGTGTTGGCCCGGGGTCGAAATTCCGGAAATGGTCAAGAATGCTTAATTTTAGGATTTCTTGTTAATTCTTCTTCTTGGAACCTAAATTAATTCAATTATACCATGTTTGGTTAGTTGCGAGCCGTCGAGGGTGAATTTCGGGATTCGGGCGCATCCTTGGTCCGAGGGGTGATATCGTCACGAGGTGAGTCTCCTTTCCAAACTTGTAAGGGGGAAATGTCCCCGTAGGTTCCTTGTTTTCTATGTGTACATGTTGAGGGGGCCGCGTACGTACCTAGTGACAAGAGTCCGTACGTGGTGACTATATTGATATGTCGGGTAGCCGTAGGACCCACGAGCATGCCATTTCGTGCCTTATTTCAACCATTGTATGTATTATAAATTGTGTTTATTATTGAAACGACATGGGAGAGGTAAATATATGATGATGTAAATCCTAATTGGCTATTAGTGATATGATATTGGCACAATCCTGTTGAGTTCACGGTCGAGTCGGTACCGGTAGGTACCTATATGTAAATACTATTACTATCGAGTCAGGACACGAGTCGCAGGAATGATGCGCGATCGTGGGGAGCTTATTACTATCGAGTCAGGACACGAGTTTCAGGCATAAATACGCATTCCGAGGTCGTTTACCAACAAGTCAACTCCCAGTTGACTTTTCCAACTATAAGGCTACTTTTAGAGACTAAGTGTCTCAATTCCTACTACAGCCATTCCGAACCCGTACTACCCGACTACAACACATCATAAACAACTAAACAATGAATTACAAGGCTGAAACAGGAATAACAGTGCAAATTCTACGGGACGACCGACCGGGTCGTTACATTTCCCCCCACTTAAACATACGTTCGTAGAGTTGTTCCAAACACCACCAAAATTGATGTGTAAACATACGTTCGGAGGTGATCCCACATCACCCTACCCCATATAGTTCTAATAGCACAACACAGGTGAAATTTCGAAGTCCAATCCTGATCTGTAAACCATAGAACCAAATTTCCACTCCTGAAATAACTTACAAGATCAAATTTCCACGATTATAAGCTGGAATAGTCTGACCACACTGTATCAATCCATATCCGTAACCCAAGATGAAATCACATAATATACCGCATGACTCAACCACCCATAGCGATAACTCCTAATCACAATAACTGCTCAAACAATTCAATACCGGTACATACCCTCTTATCAAACAATGCCTCGCTCTAACACTTCCATATACTACCGATGATGAAAGAAACACGTAGAAACCAGCAACCATTCATCCGATCAACATCCATACCATCTAGATCCATATATTGTGCCACCCGTGCACTCAATAACAACATCCCAGGAGCTCAATTCATTAAATAAAGAAGACTCACACGAGAGGAGTATCCTGCCACTAACTCTTACCATTACCACATCATGCTAAAAGTCTGATACACATCGTGAAACCATATCACACGAATCTGACACCAATGGTCATATCTCTACTTAACTCTGCTACAAGGCATGATCCCATCCAACCGCTGGACCACATGAAATACTCCAAGCCACCTTGCTCAAAATCAATAACCATGCGAAATTTGACATCAAGTACTCAAAGTGCATTGCCATAACCACGGGGAAATCAGACGATACCATGCCACCCGAACCAGAAAGAATATAACTAACACGTCTCAATCCTGCAACACCCAATTACTTACCTTACTCAAATTCTCGCTATAAAGCCCAGATAAAACCGCACCCTATGCACATATAACCAACAATCACAACTTCTCGAAACACCAAAAGGTAACTCATAGATCACTCCAAAGCATGAATAAGCCCAATGCCAATCGAATGGTACATCCCTCAACAATAGCAACTCGAAGTCAACAAATTCCCACTCGGTATAGAACACACACCCATAAAGGCCTACCAATAACTCTAGGTCAACTGTGGTCACCCACAACAGGTAGATAACTCTCTGAAAGTTCATAAAGACTGAATCATGGCATATACTAACATCTGACTAGCTTTGCTTGCATCCTTGCAGTTCGCAACTACAAAAATAATCTATTTATGAAAGCTCACAGTCTCGAAGTCCCTGAAGCAAACAAATTACTATATCTGATCTCCACTCCACCGCTCGAATATATAACACATACCTGATACTCAATCATTCCATGAGTTATACCCCTAAAATTCTTTCCGTGACACCAAGCAACCTTGAATGTCAGTAGTGATCCAACAAAAGAGCATCGTAACACCAATGAAGCACCCTCAAATACATTACCTTACACACATTGCCCTTTATGAATGTATATCCTCATCCAGTCATACCAATTAGTGATATCATCTACCTAGTCATCTGGAACTGCTCGTGCTGACCCTCCTTCCAGAACTGAACCGTGACCTCACATATGCCAATCTCCACTATACACAAAATACCGCATACGCCATGCAATCCTATGATAAATATGAGAACTTCATGATCCCTTCCAAGCCACAAACAACTACGTACCCAACTAGCCAAGAACTTTCCATTAATCCAATTTAGAAGCAAAATCACTATACACCACATGGCCCTCACGCCAGAAAAAAATATACATCTCTCCTCGTGGTAGAAATCATCAAGAACTCTTCAAATCACATTTGTACAACACCAAACCGTTAGGAATGAATCCTTCTAACTCCACCAAGATACACATGCCAAACAATTCCAAGAGAATTTCTAAGAAACACCTGTAACAACTCATTACCTCATAAACACCCAAAGAACTAATCAAATCCCTTATCATGTTGATCCGACCTACTACTAACTGTCCTATTTATTCAAGTTCCTTCTGACTTACCTTTGAATTGATACTTCTTCTTGTCATAATACTGCAATTCTCAATCCAGACTCACCACACGAAACCCGAGCATAACAATGTACCGTCTAAGGCTCATAAGACGCTGAATACTCCCTCAACTATCCCGAAATGCACCACATTAGAAATACTTACCCTGAAGAGACTTCCTGCGAATTTAAATTCATTACCTTCCCTTTCCTGATACTGGTGGATAGAATCCATGAAAATGTAAGTACACAACAAGCTTTGACACCTTCCATGTAAACCTCAGTTCCTAGCCAAACACACCTCTTGAAGATTCGCAATTGTTAAGTATAACCTTGATTCCACCAGAACCATTCTCGAGAGTCTTACACTCTACGCAAATCTCAATTACACTGACCAAGTAAATAGAATGAACCGACCCCGCTTGCAAACCACATACTAGGAAAGTAATCCACACACTTGAAGCATCAAGAAAACTCATACATTGCACACACGACACTTTCAAGTACAACTCAGTCATTCAATAAATTCCATTTACCCGTATAGTACATCACAACCTGCATCGAAGAATTTTCCATTACTGGAACCATTCCCAGACCCCACCTCTGCAGGTCATAACTGATTCACCAATATACCTCGAACCTAAACACACACAAAACATAGTCGTGCAATCAACTTATCATTAACGGACTCCCCCACTTGGCTCAAAGCCAAAGATCAAGACAAACAATAACTCACGATGCCCATACGCTATCACTGCCACCATACTGTGGTGAGATTCAACTAAATCCTCCATAAGCTCATATGACCCAAACCATCTAACCCTCAAATCATATGCAAATCTCGCATTCACCATTGTAATGGTCATACCAACTCCCACAAGCGATCTAAACTCAAATACAACATACCTCATTTAGTGGTAGAAGAGAACTTACCACAGATCGACATAAGGGTCTCACACCTCAAGACAACCCGCAGGAGATACCCCGGCCTGCTTAACCTCAAAATGATATCTCTCTATACACTTCCGAAAATCATAGCTATCACGCAATTACTATACCTTCCTACATTAAAACACAACCATTGCCTATCCTCGAAGCTTCAAGTTACGCGGTATAAGAACCTGAAGCTGATGGAAATACTAACATTAGAGCTGTGGTCAAGGAATCTTAAGCTTCTGGAAGTTCTACTCACACTCGTGTTACCACATGGATACCTTCACTAGACACCACGTGTCCCAAGAATGCTACTGAACTGAGCTAAAAATTCACACTTGGAGAATATCGCACAAAGCTTCTCCTCCCTATATCCTTGTAATACCATCATCAAATGCTGAGTATGCTACCCCTGGCTACGAGAGTACGATAGGATGCCATCAATAAGTACAATAACAAAGGAGTGCAATTACTGCTTGAATACACGTCTAATCAAATACATGAACGCTGATGGAGCATTGGTCAGCTTAAAAGACATCACAGGAACTCAGAACACAACAGGAATATCCACTTCACTCCACAACTAAACTACACGAGAGGTACTTCACTACGCATAACTCGAAGCCGTATTCTAACTCAATACAAAAGTCAAATAATTAATGGTTCTTGCCATATCTCCCGCCAGTTCATTTTGTCACAATCAAACAACCCGAACACATCAACCACCAGGTCACACTCACCATGTAGTCACCTAGTCATTGTGTTCCATCAATAAGGACACTGACGGACATATAAGTCCCCAAATACATGTGCTCACACAAACGAAATCTCAGCACTCAAGTCACAGACTGAATCCGGCCTCACATCCTCCAGACTGGCCCATTATCAACATGCTAAAAATGACATCTCATCCATGGAAGTCACAAGTTGTCGATGTACAGCTGATACCAAGCGCTCACGTGCGCAGTCGAATGCACGAAAGGAAATTCAAGGAATAACATGGATTCGTACGACAAGAATTCAAGAATGTGGGATGTTTTCTAAGGGTTCTGCAGCCTCTTGAAGATAAGTACAGATGTCTCCGTACTGATCCGCAATACTCTACTAAACCTGCTCATGACCGTTGAGTCCTATGTAACCTAGAGCTCTGATACCAACTTGTCACGACCCAAAATCCTAACTGGTCGTGATGGAATCTATCGTGGAACTAGGCTTCAAAACCACTAAACAATGGTGAAAAATGGCCAAAAAATCACGAAGTTCTCTATTAAAACATTCTGCCCAGCACTATTCCTTAATCGCGATCACAAAATGACCATCGCGATCGCGAAGAACAACTTTAATGGCTTCAAAAATAACCCTACGCGATCGCGACCTTATCCATGCGAATGCGATGCTCTGCCCCTCACTCGTATGCGATCGCGGACCTCTGACCGCATTCGCAATGAACAAACGCGTGGCCCCAACTTGGCCCGTTAATTCTACGTGAACGCGACCTAACCCCACGCGTTCGCGATGCTTCACCAACTCCACCATTGTGATTGCAGCCCCTTATGCGCGAACGCGAAGAACAAACTGGGCTCCCTATGGCAAGCCTTATCACACAATCACGAAGAAGAAACCTCTGCAACAGAACATCAGGAAAATCTGCAGCTCTCAAAGCCATGAACTTGGTCCGATAACCTCCCAAAATTTACCCGAGGCCCTCGGGACCTCAACCAAACTTACCAACAGACCCCATAACATAGTTCAAACTTAGTCGAGCCTTTGAAACACCAAAAACAACGCAAAAACACCAAAATCACATCAAATTCAAGCCTATGAACTTTGAAATTTCTAAATTCCACTAACGATGTCGAAACCATCCATAACACCTCCGATTGACCTGAAAATTTCCACACATATCCAAAATGACCTTACGAACCTGTTCCAACTATCAGAATTCCATTCCGACCCCGATAGCCTATTTTCCAATGCCGATCGGGAATTGCCAAACACTTACTTTTGCCAATTCAAGCCTAAATCTACACCGGACATCAAAATTACATTCCGAACACACTACTAAGTCCCAAATCCCCTAACGAAGCTATCCGAGTCATATGGATTCTTAAGTAGGGGGCAAGGAGGAGCACGTAGGAATGCCGACCACTACATAAGCCACTAGTGGCTGAGAGAAAGCGAGCAACACCTTGTATAGGTTGGGAAAGCCCCTATAAGAGAAACCATTGCTCGCTAGCCTAGCTAGCTAATGTTTTTCAGCTGGCTGTTATGTTAGTTGTAGCGCGTGGTTTGTCAATTTGAATCTATTTTCTTTATGCTACCGAAAGACGGAAAGTGGAACCGACTCGTTCCTTCCTTGCGGAGGACGAATCAAGGCCTGAAGTTGGTTCGTCGAGCAAGAGGAGAAGACAAGGAAAGGGATTGATTCACAAAGGAGTCCGGCACCGACCCGGATAGATGATGCCCTATCACACTCCCTTCAATCCGCTATCAGGAAGAATTGCTCAGATACCTATGAGTGAGGCTTATTTGGGTCGTGTTATAAATGCCCTGGCTAAACCTATTGATGGTAGAGGTGAAATTTCAGCTTCTGAATTTCGATTAATCGAATCTGCCGCCCCGGGTTTATTGCTATTGATTCGATGAGATAGAATGCAATAGAAACAAAGACAGGGAACGGGTTACCTACTCTTAACGGGAAAAGCGAGCCCCTTTATTCTGAATTCTTTAATTCAGAATCAATCAAATCTCCCCAAGTAGGATTCGGAAGGAGTTGCTATTGTTGTTTCTTTCCAGCCCGTTCCATTTACCGGGGGCCCAAAATCCACATTCCGAGGTTGATTACCAATAAGTCAACTCGTAGTTGACTTTTCCAACTATAAGGCTACTTTTAGAGACTAAGTGTCTCAATTTCTACCACTCTCATTCTGAACCCGTACCACCCGACTCCAACACATCATAAACAAATAAACAATGCATAACAAGGCAGAAACATGAATAATGGTACAAATTCTACAGAACGACCGACCAGGTCGTTACATCATATGTATGACATTATTTCTCGTATGAAACATGTTTCTCGTATGTCTATTATTTACAGATATTTATTCATTACATACTCGTTACATTATTTGTAATGACGTCCCTTTTGCCTGGGGACGTTGTGTTTCATGCTCGCATGTCCCGATAGACAGGTCGAGAGTCATCCAAGTAGGCTATTAGCTCATCAGAAGATGTTGGTGCGCTCTATTTGCTCTGGAGTTGCTTATATCGTCAGTATGATTTAGACATGTATTGACTGGTATGTCGGGACCCCATCCCAGCCTTATAACATTTATGCACTCTTAGAGGCTTGTAGACATATGTCATGTATATGAAAGATTGTATCGCCTTGTTGTCCTGTGTTCAGTATACGAGTGATTATTTTAGGCTTATAGGCCCGTACGTCATATGTATAAGTCAGTATATCAGGTTGGGTCATTTTATGTCGAATGTTCCCTCATGTTTTATTCTTGTTACCTCATACGGTCCTTCTGGTTCATTTACCAATGTTGATGCAATGAGAAAGATATGTTATATGATGTAATGAGAAAGATACGTTATGTTGGTACTCGATTGAGTAAGGTACCAGGTGCTCGTCGCGGCCCATCGATTTGGGTCGTTACAAAAGTGGTATTAGTGCAGTTCTGTCCTAGGTTGTCTACTAGCCGTGTCTAGTAGAATCTTGTTTATGGGTGTGTCGTGCACCACACTTATAAGCAGGAGGCTACAGGAAAATTAGGACTGCCACTCTTTCATCTTACTTTAGATCGTGTGGTAGATCTTAGTCGTAGAAATTCAAATTCCTAAACTCTATCTTATTCATAATACGACGATGCCTACATCCAGAAAGACAATTGGTAAGAGAATGAATGTGGCTATGGAAAAGAGTTGAGTTAGAGAAACTCGATTTCTCATGATGATTAGGATGAGTAAATGTAAGGTCTTCATTAGATCATGTGTCTACTAAGACGTGTAAGAATCTTGATAAGGATCCTTAAGGAAGGAATATCTATCCACCCATATGGTGAAAGGCAATGAGAGATTCATAAGATAGATACAATGTTCAACAAGTAAAAGAAGCAAGATGAAGAAGGGTATGAAGGCCCAGTTAATGAAGATTATCAGTATTTACAATTCAGGCAGAGGAATATAAGCCTTTTGAGGTACCTTCAATTGTAACAGAGGTATGTACAATTAGTTACACCCATCTCAGTTATGCTCCATGGGAGCCAACAGATATAGTTTAATAAAACGACGGGATATGATCCAGTTGGGGTTAAAGTAACCCAAAATGTTGGATGGATTGTTAGCATTAGTTGACATTTTCAAAGGATATTACAAACGTGGTAATAATTCTCCTTGTGAGATACCCAGTTGGTGCACTCTAATATAGTACATATATATATGAGTACTAGAAAGATAGGCACTTAAAGCCTTGAAGGGATAAATATTACCTTAGTGTGGCTCCCGTCCCTAGTAGAGAAAGAATGTTAGGCAACCCGAAGAGCTAGTGGATGGATCAAGGGGAGCGAAAAGCAAGAGAATGTCTTGTTGAAGCTTTCACAATACAATGATAGACAAAGATATTAGCAGGGAAAGAAACAGAGAGTTAATGAAACATTATGAGTAAGTTGTGATACGTGGATGACAACGCTAGAAGAAAAAATGACAATATTACAGAGTCTATAAACAAGTGAATGAAAAGACGAGAGGTGACAACCTTGAGACAACAAAAGAGTATAGGCCATAAAGTCATATCCTCATTTCGAGAAATAAGTTTTGGAATCCAACACGACTACCAGAAGGAAAAGGTAGACCCTAGAGTAATGGAGATCAGTATGGACTGGTGAACAAGTTAAACTAAATATTAATTGGGGACTGAGTGATTTGATAATGGTCGGCATCATGAGAGTTTCAGATTGCTTTTCGGCGATAATAGAATGGAAAACAGAAGAAGATTCATGAGAAATTCAGAAAATGGCCATTCAGGAAGACGCTTCCCTAAAGCAAGCAATGTGAGCAAAGTTAAGCTTAAGGGACTGTATGTTCCAGTTAAACTAAGTGTCAACCTCGCGAGTAAGAAATTTTGTTATCCTTGGTACAAAAGTATTACCGCAAGGCGAGTAAGGGTCATCGATGATGTGAAAAGATGCCAAAGATGAAGAGGTAAAACATTTATAGGTTGATCGTGGTATCTCTAACTCTTAGTACTTCCTTAACGGGGGGGGGGGGGAACATGGAGTGATGTAGCATTAAGTCAGAATTAAGTGGTTCTAGTAGCCATGGAATGGTAAAGGAAAAATGCAATAAAATTAAGAAAGGGATGAGATTGTACTTATTAAAATCCTACAGATATGCTACAATTCCATAACATTATGCAAACATGACGTCAAGGAAAGGAAGGAAGGATTCCTGCCCGGGGTGTTATTAGTAACTAGGAGCTAGTGTGAGAAGTAAGTTAAAACAAAGGAAATAAACCAAGAAAGGTTATGTGGAATATTGATATGAGAATGGGCCAACGAGTAGATAGTAGTTGATTCAGGAACATCCTAATCGTGGCTAGACAAGAGGTTATAGACAAATCAGCAGATCATGAAAGATAAACATAGTGAACCCCAACATGGAGAATTCAGTATCGTAGATATGACATCGGGACCCTTTAGATATATTCAGATAGGAGTTGGGGTAGTTAAAGGTATCGTATGAATGTTATGGAAATAAAAGAGAGTTCCACTAGGAAGACAATCAAAATATTAGTTCAGAAGCAACCCTACAAGCACAAGGGCATAGAGGTAAGAACTATGAATAATTATAGGTGAGTACGGACATCAAGAATTCCATCGGGTATATGATGTAATAAGCTCGCCGCTTTACAAGAGTCAGAAGGTCTTCTCTAAGTACTACAACGAAAGACTAATTGAGGAAATAAGGAAGAAGGCTTCAACCTAAACATGGTAACTCGAAGGAGAAAAACAAATAGTCATGTAAAAACAGTCTCACTACAACCTTGTATGCACTCTTTAAGAAAGTGGAAACTACCGTGGCTAATGAACGGGAAGTAAAGTCAAAAGTAATATTCGAGATCATATGAGTTGCACGAAAATTTTGTCATGCGCGAGAACTAAGATAAGATAAGTATGCACGAAACAAGGAGGCAGAAAACGAGGAAAAGTAATAGCTTACGTTTAAAGAAAGTTTAGAAGGAACGAAACAAACTATTCGATCAATGATCCATAGTTAGTTATGTTATGAACGCACTTGTGATTTTGGAGTATACATATATGTTGTCAATCATACAGTCGTAGAAAACTCCGGTATAAGTTAAAAGAAAGAATTAAGTCCAGGTCATAGACAAATGATTGAATTGTTAGAAGATTATATCCTGGATATTCCATAACGTCCATGAAGGGCTAAAGTAATAACTAATATCATGAGCCGCAAATCAGAAAATATCTTAGGCCTACATGAAGTTTGATCAGAGGGAAGAGGAAATTAAAGAGTTACATCAACTAAGTAAATTAGGAGTCTAATTATTGGACCTAGAAAATTATTGAAATCGTGATCGAGAACATTGCAGGATCAACCTTAATATCAGAGGTACAAGAGAGATAGTACAACAACCATAGTCTATAATGGTGCTACGATAAAGCCAGTTAGAAAAGTAACAACCTCATAAGAAGTCAGTATGAAGCTCCCACCGGATGGTAGTATTATAAAAAAACTTCAAGTTGTGGCTGTGAATCATACCTATGTGGAAGGGAGGTTGTGAAGGAGATAGAAGATGTGATGCAAGATTTTAGGTAAGTAAGGTAAAGGTGAAAAACGTGCGTGATATCCAAATGCAGAAGGTTCTGAATAGTCCATCCTTCAGATAGAAGGCTAGAAACACAGGGATTCAGTATCCAGGAATGATAGTGGCGTCGTCAATGGTATATTTTCCAGCCTATGGTTTCTAGGTATTGAGAGGCCTAGTAATGAGAGCAAAGAAGAGTTAGTGACGATGTGATATCTCACTTGATATTCCAGAATAACATAAGGAAATCTATGGGGCAACCAAGATGAAGGAATGTTGCAAGTAGTATAAATAGATATGTGTAGGTCGCAAGCTAAAGTATGGTAGAGCGACATGGTTTTTAGAATACAAGAGTAAGGATAAGAAAAGGAAAGTGAGAAGATGACAAAAATGGATAAGTCCTCGGGATCAAGCCCGTGAAAACAAGAGTGCTAATTGTTTCTCTAAGTTATAGAAAGCTCAATATAGCTTGAATGAACTCAAAGGAGTCTAAGACTAGTAGCAGAGGTGGAATGCTGCCCTGGTAGTAGAATGAGGGTGTAATTGTGATAGATAAAGGATGACCTTCGGGCCTTCGATTGAGGATTTGGAAAGGATTTCATGAATTGTACGGAATTAAAATACCCACGTAAGGTGAATCATATTGTGATGCTATAAAATACGATTATTGAAGTACAATATCGCATGTAAGTGGATCAGGAAAATCACTTCAAATGTTCCACGATGCACCGTAAGCCATAGTGGCAATATATTCCGTAAGAAATTTCAAGTTATCAATGGAAGATTGTAAATCAACATTGACGTGAATTAACAATGGATGGGTAAAAGTTTCAAAGTAGAAGATGAGATTGGGTTGTCAGTCTTAAGATGAACAGTAATGAAGAAGCGTTAAAAGACTTAGCTTTATGCATATAGGATAAGCAACGAGAGTAACCTGGAGTTTTGTAGCACACCTCAATAACGATAAATCGAATTAAGAGTTATGTATAGTTTGGCCTACTTAGATGTAGTAAAGCTAATGACGCCCGAGGAACAACTTGTCATAATTTTGTATATGTTCACAAAGTGAGGCCTAGATATTGGCTAAATGTTGGAGGAAAGAGGAGAGAAGAGTCGCATAGGCGCACATACAAGGTCAGAGTCGTACAAGCCGCATGATAAAAGGTAAAAATAGTTACGAGATTGAGAGAATTCCGACCACAAGTCATAGTGTGATAAAGAGGCCTAAAGGGGGGAATGCCCTGGCCTTTGGATTTATTCGTCGAACAATTGCCTAGATGGCAAGGAGAGTACTAAAGTATTCAAAAGACATAAGTTAAGATAATGATAAGTGCATCAGTGAATGTTCCAAAGGGGGGGGGGGGGGTGATGTTACACCCC
>ML246421.1:35048-73517 GCA_005239495.1 Nicotiana undulata
GGGGATGATGTTACACCCCATGTTTTCGTATGTGAAAGTAAGCCATAAGTAAATTGATGAAAGCTCGTAAATGAGGTGTTACATCCTGCATTTTCGTATGTTAAAGTTTCGTCGTAATTTAATCGATATAAGTTCAGGAATGAGATTATTTTGAGATTATAAGTATTATGTTATTTTAAAGCAAATGATAAGTAAATGCGTGAGGGTGAGAGGGTAAGTAAATCGAAGAAAATGAATTTCGTCGAAGTTTGTCATTTTGAGATAAAATACGGTTCAAGCTACAATACCCCATATTTATGAGCTAGTACCATATAAGGTACCACATGACCATGATAGTAAGGTGTATAAAGTGTGTTAAAAGTGAGTAGTACCTTAAGTAAATTGGGATAATTCTTAATTATGTGGGTAATTGGTTAATTATCGGTTAATGAGAAAATTAACAAGTTAACTAATAATTAGTTGATGATTAATTAGGGTCTTGGATAAAGCCTAAAAGGCCTTAACGTGGCAGCAAAGAGAACCAAGGATTTGACTCATTATGTCCGTGGCACATAGTGGCTTAGTCATCTAGTTTGTGGGGCCCACACCCACCAAGCTTTAAAACATCTTTAATTCATCTTAAGAGATGTTGATATCTCTAATATATGAGAAAGGAAGGCTTCTGCCAACTCAAGCAACAATTTGCATCTTAGGTAACGTGAATTTTTTTGAAACAAAATTCAAGCAAGATCTCTTAGTATCCAACCTGAGATGTTATAATTTTAAGGGAGTGCGGTGCAATCTTGGTCAAGAATATTATACGAATTTTTCCCTACTCGAATTTCCCGTTACGTGGTTCGTCGCAATTGACGTATGTTAGATTATTTGTCAAGAAAATCAACTCATGTATGTTAAGGCTATCCCTTCTTTCCTTTTGGCATGATCCATACGATACAAACGAATGAGCAAATGCACAATTTCAATAAATGACTTTATTCATAGAAATACTAGAGGTTCCTATGTTCTTAATTCCACATATATATTATTATTCTATCGTCTGTTCATGGGTCTCAGAAAATAAGTAAGTCATTAAAGTTTATTTTATGATATTAATCAAAGGCATAATGGCCTTATGTCATTCCGAGAGATTTTATTGACGTACTTCTCATGCATTGCATTCATTCACATTGGCCCATGACGAGATGGCGTTATATACGTGTATATATATATGGGATATGGGAAAAGGTTACAGAGTTATATACGTACAACCACCTTATCAGTTGGTATAAGTTGATGGTTTTCCCACAGTGGCGAAGATGATATGATGGGATGCCCTCAGAGGCTTGATGATGATATGAACGAATATACCCATGCATGGTATGCCATTTATACGCATATGCATGACATTATAATTAAATGATTCACAGAGCTATTCAGATATACATGTTGAGTCTTTTACTCCATGTTTCTCTTATTTCTATTATTTATGGATTGTCATTTCTTACATACTCGGTACATTATTGGTACTGATGTCCCTTTTTTCCTGGGGACGCTGTGTTTCATGCCGCATGTCCCGATAGACAGGTCGAGAGTCCTCCAAGTAGGCTATCAGCTCAGCAGAAGATGTTGGTGTGCTCCATTTGATCCGGGGTTGCTTATTTTTTAAGTATGATTTAGAAATCTATTGACAGGTATGTCGGGGCCTCCCCTCCGCCTTATATTGTTTATGTACTCTTAGAGGTTTGTAGACATGTCATATATATGAAAGATTGTATTGCCTTGTCGGCCTATACTTAGTATACGAGTGATTATTTTGGCTTTATGGGCCCGTACGTCATATGTATAAGTTAGTATATCAGGTTGGGTCATTTTCTATCCAGTGCTAGCTCATGTTTTATTCGTGTTACCTCATACGACCCTTCTTGCCCATTTACAAAGGTTGATGTAATGAGAAAGATATGTTATGTTGGTACTCCATTGAGTAAGGTACCTGGTGCCCGTCGCGGCCCATCGGTTTAGGTCGTGATAATTTTTGCCCTTTTCCTTGGTGTTAGAAGAACCAGATCTAAAATGCTTGACCGTCTCTTAATCTTTCTTCTACCCTTTATAAACTCGACAATGGGTGGAAGTATTTTTTGTGGGGTAAATATCGTGAGACACCACACATTTGTCTTCCGTAGGGGTTGTGTGAATGGTTCTTTCAAATGAAGCCAAATATGTTGAAACCTTATAGAACATAGAGGAATGGTACTAAATGGACGAACCATATCCATACCCAAAGCTCTGCCTCAGAGCTGCCATTGCATGTGTGGCATGATATTATTTCCAAATCAAACTGACAACAAGAATATGTGCAACTGCAGATCAACTACTACATCCCTACTTTGTTCGATAACGCTAAACTGGTTACTCTCTAATTGATGCACCCATAGCACATCACCGAAAATCATATAACTCCTAATCTTCTTTTCAGCAGAAGGAACAAATGGGGCCAAAATAAGTTTCTTTTCAGTATGCTTCTCTTCTATTTTATCTGCAAAGTTCCAAACAATATCATTGAATAGGACAATGATCGGGAAATCTTTTTTATCCTTAAGCATTGTGTTAAGAAATTTGGTAATATTTGTTGCCAACACGCCATATCGGTTTCATGGAACCCAATTTCATTCGCGAGGCAGTCAACTATCTCCCTACTGTTATCGCACACTTGTTGAAAACAGTCAAAGTTTTCTTCATTATTGTATGACTGTGCGACAGAATAAAATTCTTAATAAAATTTCCACAATAATCCACTTGCGCATATTTTCAGCAAAGTGACGAGTGCAAAAACTATGATAAGCGGAAATAAACATTTTTTAAAGTCATTCCTAATAGAAAAATTTTGATTGACACTTCTTCAATGCGTAAAAAGTTTTTGCAACTGTTAAAAAAAGTAGGTCCAAGAATAATCTGTCACGACTCGATTTACCACTTGTCATGACCCGATTTACCCTCCGTACGGTTTCGTGACGGCACCTAGTCTCTACGACTAGGTAAGCCTAAAATTTGCGAAAAGTAAGACAAAAAAATAATAGAACGGTAAAGAAGAAGCAATACTATAAAACTTAGCCGCTCGGCATGTACAACTTTTACTTTTCCAAAACCCGGAATATCACAAATCACAAACTATGTACTACTGTAGTTCTAAACAAAGAAATAAGGAAAAATGTATCTGTATGTGTCTCCTACATCTATACTGGAGTGGAAGGGGACACATGAGATCCTGCGGACGCGGCAGAATTACCTCGCGGTCTCCTAAGCAGTTGCTATGATGCGCCTAACCACGGGACTGTGTGCAGGTACCTGGATCTTCACATGGGAAAAACATGCGCAGGAAAGGGCGTGAGTACTCAACGTTCGGTACTCATTAAGTGCCAAGCCTAACCCCAGTCAAATAGTGACAAGGTCAGGTTAAGGCTCTACTAAGTTTTAAAAGCAAGTCAGTTATAAGTCTAAGTAGTGAAATATAAGTAAGCAATGATAGCAGGATTTAAAAGGAGAACTGAAGGAAATAATAAAGAAGAGCTCTCGGCTCAGCACAACATATATCTCAACAGAAAATATGCAATGCAGTACATAGGGAAATCTCCCGGATCTCGGTCCGTAGTCCCAATTTAAATATGCCATGCAGTACAGGGGAAAACTCCTGGATCTCAGTCCGTAGTCCCAATTTAAATATGCAATGCAGTACTGGGGGAAAGCTCCCGGATCTCGGTCCGTAGTCCCAATTTAAATGTGCAATGCAGAAGTGTATCAAATACGGTTTAATTAAACCGTTCAAGAAAACAACAGGCAAGAATAAGGTAAACTACCTAAGCATCGTGCAATTAGTAGCAAATAAGAGGAATTCAAGTAAGGACAGGTAGGCATGCTTATTCCTACGCTAACTACTCATTTATGACATAAAACAATAATATAGAAATGAAAATGAGGTATATCATGGAAGGAAAAGTGGAACTTTTAGCAACAACGACCCGTGTACGCACTCGTCACCTCACGTACACGGCGTTCACATAACAAAATTAGTATGAAAGTACCTAAAGTGAAGTCCCCAACACAGAGTTAGGCAAGCCAATTACCTTGACTGCGCAAATCAACTCAGTACCACGCTTTTGCCACGAGAATCCGACTCCGGGTAGCCCAAATCTAATAAATTTGATTGCATAATGTATATAACACTTTAAGGAAACAAATTAGCTAATTAATTCAAATCTAATATGCGAAATTAGGAAACTCGTCCAAAAACTCCCCCGGACCCACGTCTCGGAATCGGGTAAAAACTATATTTTCCGAACTCCTATTCACTCACGAGTCTAACCATATAAGAATCTCTCAAATCGGAGGTCAAACACCCAATAAAACTCAACAATTCGGTCTATGAAGTTCTTCCCATTTTTCAAATTTTCTACCTACAAATTTCGAAATTTAAGGTTGAATTTAAGATTGGAATCATGGAATTTGATCTATGTAGGTTAGAATCACTTACCCAAATCACCCAGGTGAAAATACCTCGAAAATCGCCTCTCCCGAGCTTCCAAAATTGAAAATGGTAAAAACAACATAAACCCTAGGTTTTGAGTTTTTAACCACTGCCCAGGCATTTTCTCTACGCGATCGCGGAAGCCCAAACGCGATCGCAGAGAACATTCTGACACGCGCCCAAAATTATTTATTGTGATTGCGTTAATAGGTCTGCGATCGCGGACCTCTTGTCCCCCTAGCTATGCGATCGCGTAAGGGGCCACGCGGCCGCGAAGAATAAACGTTTACCCCATTCCTCGGACAAAAATACACTATGCGATCGCGTCCTGAGACATGCGATCGCGGAGGCCATCTTCCCAAAGCACTGCGATCGTGAAGAACAATTCATGTGCCTCCCCTAATTACTCTATGCGATCGCGAGTGATCTCTTGCGATCTTAGAGAAAAAAATTCTGCTGTAGAAAAACAAGTAAAACCAGCTAAGGCCTTTTGGCCAAAAGTGTTCGTTTGAACACCCGAAACACACTCGAGGCCCCCGGGACCTCAACCAAAACCACCAACCTACCCTAATACCTCATTCAAACTTGGTTGAGCATTAAAACACATCTTATAACATCAAAATCATCAAATATGCATAGATTCAAGCCCAAGAACCTACGAAATTCCTAGAATTCACATTCGATCTCGAAACACGTCAAAACTCATCCGAATGACCCCAAATTTTGCACACAGGTCATAAATCATATTACGGACCTGCCGTTGCTTTCGGAATTCCATTCCGAGTCTGATATCAAAATCTCACCTTATCGGCCGAAATCGCCGAAATTCTAACTTTCGCCAATTCAAGCCTAAACCTACAACCGACCTCATAAACACATTCCACACACGCTCCCAACCCCAAATCACCCAACGGAGCTAACAGAGTTGACGAAATTCCATTCCGGATCCGTCCTCATACAGTTCTAGCTACGACCTTATTTTGAAAGCAAAAATCCACATTTAAGGACTAAGTGTCCAAAATCACCCCGGATTTCACCACTCAATGCTCTGACGAGTTTCAATAACATAAATAGACATGAGAGAAGCAGTTATTAGGGGATGGGGCGCTAATTCTCAAATCGACCTACCGGGTCGTTATATTCTCCCCCTCTTAAGAAAATCGTTCGTCCTCGAACGAGTATGGAAACATACCTGAAGATGTGAAGAGATGAGGGTACTGACTCCGCATGTCCTGCTCGGTCTCCCAAGTTGCCTCCTCGATCGGATGACCCCTCCACTGAACCTTGACTGAGGCAATATTCTTTGACTTGAGCCTCTTGACCTGCCTGTCCAATATAGCCACAGGCTCCTCAATATATGATAGATCGTTGTCCAATTGGACCGAGCCGAAATCCAAAATATGAGTCGGGTCATCGTGATACTTCCGGAGCATGGAAACGTGGAACACCGGATGAACTCCTGCAAGGTTAGGAGGCAAGGCTAACTCATAGGATACCTCTCCAACCCGCTGCAATACCTCAAAAGGGACACTGAACCTCGGACTCAGCTTACCCTTCTTCCCGAATCTCATGACGCCCTTCATAGGCGATACCCTAAGCAAAACCCGATCACCAGCCATAAATGCCAAGTCACGAACCTTCCGGTCCGCATAACTCTTCTGTGTGGATTGAGCTGTGCGAAGTCTCTCCTAGATCACCTTCACCTTGTCCAGGGCATCCTGAACCAATTTTGTACCCAACAATCGGGCCTCGCTCGGCTCACACCATCCTATTGGAGACCTGCATCGTCTACCATATAAAGCCTCATACGACGCCATCTGAATGCTAGAATGGTAGCTGTTGTTATAAGCAAACTCTACAAGAGGCAAGTATCGGTCCCATGACCCTCCAAAATCCATTACAATGGAACGGAGCATATCCTCAAGAATCTGAATCATGTGCTGGGACTGCCCGTTTGTTTGGGGGGTGGAATGTTGTACTGAGATCTATCTGGGTACCCAACTCACTATGCAAGGCTCTCCAGAAGTGCAAAGTGAACTGAGGACCTCGATCTGATATAATGGACACCGGCACACCATGCAACCGGACTATCTCCCGGATGTAGATCTGGGCCAACCTCTTAGAAGAATATATAGTCAACACTGGAATGAAATGAGCTGATTTGGTCAGCCGGTCCACAATCACCCAAATAGCATCATGCTTCCCCAAGGTCCGAGGAAGTCCAACCACAAAATCCATGGTGATCCGCTCCCACTGCCACTCTGGAAGCTTCATCTGCTGAAGTAATCATCCCGGTCTCTGATGCTCACATTTGACTTGCTAACAATTGAGGCACTTGGCTACAAACTCTGCTATATCTTTATTCATCCTTCGCCACCAATAGTGTTGTCTCAAATCCTGGTACATCTTTGCGGTACCCGGATGGATGGAATACCGCGAGCTATGGGCCTCCTCAAGAATCAACTCCCGAAGTCCATCTACATTGGGTACACATTTCTAACCCTGTATCCTCATCACACCGTCATCACCTATGGTCACATCCCTTGCATCCCCCTGCCGAACTCTATCCTGAAGAGCCAGAAGGTTGGGATCATTATACTGGCGCTCCCGAATGTAGTCATAAAGAGAAGATCGAGCAACAACACAAGCAAATACCCAGCAAGGCTCAGAAAGATCCAGTCTTACGAACTGACTGGCTAAAGACTAAACATCCAAGGCCAAGGGCCTCTCAGCTGCACAAAGATATGCCAAACTACCCAAACTCTCCGCCCGGCGACTCAAGGCGTCGGCCACCTTATTGGCCTTCCCGGGTGGTATAATATAGTGATGTCTTAATCCTTTAGTAACTCCAACCACCTACGCTGGCGCAAATTGAGATCCTTCTATCTGAATATGTGCTGCAAACTTCGGTGATCCGTGAATACCTCATAGGGAACACCATATAAATAATGATGCCATATCTTCGGGGCGTGAACAATCGCTGCCAACTCAAGATCATGAACAGGGTAGTTTTTCTCATGCACCTTCAACTGTCTGGATGCGTAGGCAATCACCCAACCGTCCTGCATCAACACTGCTCCTAGGCCAATCCTCGAAGCATCATAATAGACTGTATAGGATCCTGAACCGGTGGGTAGTACTAACACTGGAGCTGTAGTCAGGGATGTCTTGAGCTTCTGAAATCTCTCCTCACACTCCTTAGTCCATATAAAAGGTGCACCCTTCTAGGTAAGTCTGGTCATGGGCGCTGAGATGGATAAAAATCCCTCCACAAAATGGCGATAATACCCAACCAAACCGAGGAAACTGCGAATCTCAGTAGCTGAAGACGGTCTAGGCCAACTCTGCACCGCCTCTACCTTCTTCGGGTCTACCTTGATCCCATCCGAAGATACCACATGGCCTAAGAATGCCACAGAATCAAGCCAAAATTCACACTTAGAAAATTTGGCATACAACTTCCTCTCCCTCAATGTCTGAAGTACGGTCCTCAAATGCTGCTCATGGTCCTCTTGGGACAGAGAATATACCATAATGTCATCAAAGAACACGATGACGAAAGTATCAAGGTACGGTCTAAATACGCTGTGCATCAGGTGCCTGAAGGTTGTTGGGGCATTGGTCAGCCCAAATGACATAACAAGAAACTCATAGTGGCCATATCTGGTCCTGAAGGCAGTCTTCGGGATATCCGGCTCCCGAATCTTCAACTGATGATAACCCGAATGAATATCAATCTTGGAGAACACCCTAGCACCCTGTAACTGGTCAAATAAATCATCAATGCGAGGTAATGGGTACCTTTTCTTCACTGTCACCTTATTCAGCTGCCGGTAGTCAATACACATATGCATTGAACCATCCTTTTTCTTCACAAACAATACCGGAGCACCCCAAGGCGATACACTGGGCCTGATTAATCCCTTTTCAAGCAACTCCTGCAACTGCTCCTTCAACTCCTTCAACTCATGAGGAGCCATGCCATAGGGAGGAATGGAAATGGGATGAGTGCTTGACAACAAGTCAATGCTGAAATCAATATCTCTATCGGGCGGCATACCCGGAAGATCAGCTGGAAAAACACCAGGATAGTCCCTAACAATGGGGAAAAATCAACTGTAGGGGTCTAAGCACTAACATCTCTCACATAAGCCAAATACGCATCACACCCCTTTTCAACCATCCGCTGAGCCTTAAGAAAGGAAATGACTCAGCGGGGACTGTACTCTAAGGAACCTCTCCACTCTAGCCTCGGTAATCCTGGCATAGCTAGCGTCACGATCTTGGCGTGACAATCAAGAAAAGCATAGTAGGGAGACAACCAGTCCATATCCAATATAACATCGAAATGTACCATACTGAGTAATAATAAATCATCTGTGGTCTCAAAACCATTGATAACAATCAAACACGACTGATGTACGCGGTCCACAACAAGAGCATTTCCCACGGGAGTAGAAACATAAACGGGGAAACTCAAAGAATCCCGAGATATACCCAGATGGGAAGCATAGTAAGAGGACACATACGAATACATAGAGCCTGGGTCAAATAATACTGATGTGTCCGTATGACAAACAGGAACAATACCTGTAATGAGCGAATCTGAAGCAATGGCCTCTAAGCGGCCTGTAAGAGCATAGTATCTTGCCTGGCCTCCCCCTCTAGGGCGACCCCGACCTCCCCGACCCCCACCTCGAGTTTCCTGAGATGGTGGGGTTGCAGCTGGGGTTGGAAGAATAGCCGGAGGACCTGGTGGAAGGCGTGGAACCTGATAAGTCTGAGGTGGTTCACCCCTCCTAGCCCTGGGGCAATCTCAGATCATATGACGAGGGGCACCACACTCAAAACAACCCCTCGGAGGACGAGGCGGCTGATGCTGACTCTAAACTGGCCTGCTGGACTGGCAAGTGATAGCACCTCAAACTGAAGGCACCTGAGATACTATGGTGATAATAAGGCTCCTAAGGTCTAAGAGGAGCTGGAATACCACTGGCTGCGGGAAGAGCTGAATGAATGAGGTGACTCACAAAACCCCTACCATAACGTGCTGCTGGTGCACGGGATCCTAAAAAGTGACCAGTCTCTCGAGACCTCTTGGTCTCTCTCTCCTCCCTGTCCCGGGCTAACATAGTCTCAATCCTCCGGGCAATACTCACGGCCTGCCGGTAAGCAATATCTGTTTCCAGCTCTCTGGCCATGTTGGTCCGAATAGTGGGGTAAAGTCTCTCAATAAAGCGTCGAACCCGCTCTCTGACAGTGGAAACCAAAGCTGGTACATGACGAGCCATGTCGCTGAAACGGACTGCATACTCTGACACAGTCATAGTACCCTGGCGTAACTGCTCAAACTCTGCACGCCAAGCATCTCTGAGGCTCTGAGGGAAAAACTCAAGTAGGAACATCTCTGAGAACTGAGACCAAGTAAGTGAAGCTGCATCGTCCGGACTGCTCAACTCAAAAGCACGCCACCACTGATAAGCTACTCCCCTCAGCTGGAAAGTAGTGAAAGAAACCCCACTCGTCTCCACCATACCCATAGTGCGGAGAATGCGATGACAACCCTCAATAAAACCCAAGGCATCGTCCGAAGCTAGTCTGCCGAACTCAGGTCGGTGGTACTTCTTGTACCTCTCAAGTCGGAGGTGCTCTGCCTCAGGAACAACTATCCTAGTCTCATGCTGGGCTGGAGCTGCTAGGGCCATAGGAATATACTTTGCAACCTGCCCAATATGAACCCTCTGCTCAGGAGTACGGGCTGCGGAAGTCGGTGTCCCTCCCCCGGCCTAGGATATAGCTGGGGCTATCGGAAGTAGTCCCGCCTGAGACAGAGTACTGAAGGCACTCAAAAAATGATCCAATGTCTCCTGGAGGGCTGGAGTAATAGTAGGGACCTCCTGTGCCCCTCCAACTGTGGCTGCTGAGGGATCCTCTGCCTCTACTCTCGCCGGTGCTCGGGCTGCACCGCGTGCTCGTCCTCTGCCCCGGCCATGCCTCTGATGGCTCTGGATGGGGGCTCGGGTGCCTGGTCATCAGTACGTCCGGTACGAGTACGAACCATCCGTAAGCACGAATAGAATAGAATTTAAGAATTTTGATGACAGTAATCAGCACGATAAGGAGTTCCAAAGAATATGATTGTTCTTAACAGTTACATAGCCTCTTGAAAATAGATACGGACGTCTCTGCACTGATCCACGAGACTCTAATAAACCGGCTTGTGACTTGTGACTACTATGAACCTAGACGCTCTGATACCAACTTGGCACGATCCGATTTACCACTTGTCACGACCCGATTTACCCTCCGAACGATCTTGTGATGACACCTAGTCTCTACGACTAGGTAAGCCTAAAATTTGCGGAGAGTAAGACAAAACAATAATAGAACGATAAAGAAGAAGCAATACTATAAAACTTAGCCGCTCGACATGTACATCTTTTACTTTCCGAAAACCCGGAATATCAAAAATCGCAAACTCTGTACTATTGTAGCTCTAAACAAATGAATAAGGAAAAATGTATCTATATGTGTCTCCTAAATCTATACTGGAGTGGAAGGGGACACCTGAGATCCTGTGGACGTGGAAGAATTACCTCGCAGTCTCCTAAGCAGCTGCTATGATGCACCTAACCACAGTACTGTGTGCCGTTACCTTGATCTGCACATGGTGAAAACATGCGCATGAAAGGGCGTGAGTACTCCACATTCGGTACTCAGTAAGTGCAAGCCTAACCCCAGTCAAGTAGTGACGAGGTCAGGTTAAGGCTCTACAGAGTTTTAAAAATAAGACAATTATAAGTCTAAACAGTGAGATATAAGTAAGCAATGATAGCAGGATTTAAAAGGAGAACTGGCTCAGCACATCATATATCTCAATAGCAAATATGCAATGCAATACAGGGGGAAAGATCCCGAATATCGGTCCGTAGTCCCAATTTAAATATGCCATACAGTACAGGGGGAAAACTACCGGATATCAGTGTGTAGTCCCAATTTAAATATGCAATGCAGTACAGGGGAAAAGTACCTGGATCTCGGTCTGTAGTCCCAATTTAAATATGCAATGCAGAAGTCTATCAGATAAGGTTTAATTAAACAGTTCAAGAAAACAACAGGCAAGAATAAGGTAAACTACCTAAGCATCAGGCAATTAGTAGCAAATAAGAGTAATTCAAGTAAGGACAGGTAGGCATGCTTATTCCTACGCTAACTACTCAGTTATGACATAAAATTGTAATATAGGAATGAAAATGAGTTATGTCATGGAAGGAAAAGTGGAATTTTGAGCAACAATGACCCGTGTACGCACTCGTCACCTCACGTACACAGCGTCCACATAACAAAATCAGTATGAAAGTACCTAAGGGGAAGTCCCCAACACAGAGTTAGGCAAGCCACATACCTTGACTGCGCAAATCAACTCAGTACCACGCTCTTGCCACGAGTATCCGACTACGGGTTGCCCAAATCTAATAAATTTGATTGCTAAAGGTGTAAATAACACTTTGAGGAAACAAATTAGCTAATTAATTCGAAGCTAATACGCGAAATTAGGAAACTCGCCCTAAATGTCCCCCGGGCCCACGTCTTGGAATCGGGTAAAAATTACATTTTACGAACCCCCATTCACTCACGAGTCTAACCATATAAGAATCTTTTAAATCGGAGGTCAAACACCCAATCAAAACTCAACAATTCGGTCTATGAAGTTCTTCCCATTTTCCCCATTTTTTACCTACAAATTTCGAAATTTAAGGTTGAATTTAAGATTGGAATCATGGAATTTGATCTATGTAGGTTAGAAACCACTTACCCAAATCACCCAGGTGAAAATACCTCGAAAATCGCCTCTCCCGAGCTTCCAAAATCGAAAATGGTGAAAATAACATAAACCCTCGATTTTGGGTTTTTTAACAATGCCCAGGCATTTTCTCTACGCGATCACGGAAGCCCAGACACGATTGCAGAGAAAATTCTGACACGCACCTAAAATTCCTCACTACGATCGCATTAATAGGTCTGCAATCGCGGACCTCTGGCCCCCTAGCTATGCGATCGCGTAAGGGGCCACGCGACCGCGAAGAACAAACGTTGACTCCATTCCTCAGACCAAAATCCACTATGCAATCGCGTCCTGAGACATGCGATCGCGAATGCCATCTTCCCAAAGCACTGCGATTGCATATAGCCTTCTGCGATCTTGAAGAACAACTCATGTGCCTCCCCTTATTACTCTATGTGATCGCGAGTGATCTCTTGCGATCGCAGAGAAGAAAACTCTACTGTAGAACCAGCAAAACCAGCTAAGGCCTTTTGGCCAAAAGTGTTTTTTTTAACACCCGAAACACACCCGAGGCCCCCGGGACCTCAACCAAAACCACCAATCGTCCCTAATACCTCATTCAAACTTGGTCGAGCCTTAAAAAATATTTTATAACATCAAAATCATCAAATATGCATAGATTCAAGCCTAAGAACCTACAAATTTCCTAGAATTCAGATTCGATGCCGAAACACGTCAAAAATAATCCGAATGACCCCAAATTTGGCACACAAGTCATAAATAACATTACAGACCTGCTGTCTTCTTTGGAATTCCGTTCCGAGTCTGATATCAAAATCTCACCTTATCGGCCGAAATCGCCGAAATTTTAACATTTGCCAATTCAAGCCTAAATCTACAACTGACCTCGAAAACACATTCTGCACACGCTCCTAACCCCGAAATCACCCAACGGAGCTAACGGATTCGACAGAATTCCATTCCGGATCCGTTCTTACATAGTTCTAGCTACGACTTGATTTCAAAAGCAAAAATCCACATTTAAGGACTAAGTGTCTAAAATCAATTCGGATTTCACCACTCAATAGTCTGACGAGTTTCAATAACATAAATAGACGTGGGAGAAGCAGTTATTAGGGGATCGGGGCACTAACTCTCAAAACGACCTACAGAGTCATTACATAATCACACTCATATCGACTACACAATACCCAACTAGAAAAATATGATTCTTTGTATCTTGTGCCACATCAGACAAAAAACAACCTCTATACCTTCCACTTCGAAATGTCCCATCAACAACAATAACCTTTCTCATATGTGTGAATCCCTTAACGAAAGCTCTAATAGATAAGAAAAGAATATCTAAAAAGAATTTAACATCAACTTCAAATCAACAATACTTCTTTCATTATATGATAGAATAACATGGTGATACACTTCCAAAAAAGCATACCCCTCCACCCGAGTACCCCTGATCATAACCTTAGATATTTCACCTACTTTCTAGCTCCTCAAATAAGTAGATGTGAAAATCTATAAAAATACCATCCTTCAGATCTGACGGTGATGGCCTTTGCTATTAACATACCATTCCTGGTAATATGCACCCAAAGTCTTCAACGACGCATTAGGATGATAGATTGATATGTGTTGTACCTTGCACGTGTGTTCTCCATGGTACTTGGTGATAATAAACATATCCAAAATTTTGTACTTCAAAGTACGTAACTTCCACTAGGCAACTCACATCTCGGCATGCCACTGAGGTTAATTTACTACTACTCTTCTTCAAACCAAATGTAAAATTCATCTTAACGTGAGCAAGAACCAACTATCTCATAAGATTCAATTTGTTGTTTAAACATTTTTGAAGAAAAAAGTATGTACCATCGGGATGTCTGTGTTGTGTAGCTAAAGAGTCTACCAAGCCTTTATGTCCAGCTGACCGACTGACATATCGGGGAGTTCTTCTACTCCATCAGCATCTTCCGGACCATATTTCATTTTATTATAAAACTCATTCAACACATGACTAAATCCACTTAAGCTATCTTTCAACATCCTTTCCTCCTCTACTTCTAAAACTGGTGGTTGTGTTGGTTGTAGTGGTGCAACTTTGACAATTGAACCTTCATCAGACATTTCAACTGGAACTTCAGCAATTTCTTGAAACTCATTTTAGCTACAAATAGCTTCAAAAAAGGCCCCATACAATCACTTTTAACATCAAGGACGTACGATTGCAAATATTTGTCACTCTTAATGAAGGAAGGAGGAATCTCTCTTCGGCGCAGAGCTAAGAATATATGTAATATTCATATGTATAGGTTCTTTAACCTTTGTATATCCAATTTCAATTATTTTCTCCTCAACTCATTCACCATAATAAAGACCGCATACTAATATGTAATTTCCCAGCAGTCTATTGTGAACCATTGGTCTATTTTTTATAGCGGTTTAATGTACACTAGCGGTTGAGTACTACCTAAAATGAATTATAAATCCAATGTACCGCTAATTTCATCCCTAAATTGACATATCTAAAAATCCACTAATTTCCTCTCTGTAATCAACAACAACAACAACAACAAACCCAGTATGTTCCCACCAGGTGGGGTCTGGGGAGGGTAGAATGTACGCAAACCTTACGCCTACCTAACATGTAGAGAGATTGTTTGCCGTATACCCTTGGCTTAAAAAGGGTAATAAGAAGAAGTGGATAGAAATAAAGGAAGAAAGACTAGCAACAAGGGATACAATACTTGAGGCGAACAAAATCACATAACGTAATAAAAAATCTAAGAATATGAAGGGACATGTGTGCTACTAAGACTATCAGTGAGCAACTTGAAACTACTCACTAACCTTTGACTTTAATCATCGACCTCCACACCCTCCTATCAAGGGTCATGTCCTTAGTAAGTTGAAGTAGCGCCATGTCCTGTCTAATCACCTCTCCCAAGTACTTCTTAGGCCTACCTCGACCTCTTCTAAAACTCGCCATGTCAAACCTCTCACACTTCCTATCTATAATCGATAAATCAAAAGAATGAGGCTTTGAATGGAATGGGAAAAAAGTGAGATGACCTTTGTGTGAAGAATGGAAGAAAAAAAAGCTACAATGGATTTAACTATGGTAAGTGGGGATCAGGAAGTGCTGAAACGACGAGAATGTGTTTTTGGGTTTTGGGATTTTTCAAAAAATTTATATTCATAAAATATTACATTTATATAGGCTGGGGCCAAAGTGTAATAAGTAAAACATTAGGGATGAAGTTTGAACTTTCTCCCTTCACTTCGTAATTAAACCAAATCATATTTAAGCACTAATTAAGCATGAAAGCCAATCCTACAATAATTAAAACTTGAAGGTCAATTTGTAATTCAAGTTTTAAAATAGGCCAGGTGGCCAAGAGGCCCTAGTAGCATCTATAATTTAGTTTTTAAGGGGTATGAGAGCCTTGTTTAAGGAAGAATTTATAAGACAGGTATTGTTATCTATCGATATTTTGTTATACATGGATTGCTCATCTCTGCCTGTGCATGTAGGTTAATTGACCCAATCACGCAAAATATTTCTGTCTCTTTTGATATATATTTTTAATGCAATGATTATTATTGATGAATGTACGGTTTGTTAGCTTCACATTATACTTGATTATTTAGATCATAACATTATTTTTATATTAAACTAAACTTTGTAATTATAAAATAATGTTGCATTTTAGGATTGTAGCTCCAATCTAATTCACTGATATATAGAATTCAGTATATTCACAAGTCTTCCTCCTCTTGTAACTTTTTCTTCATCTCCAATTCATGCACCACTCCCCCATTTTAAGAACGGTTCTAGAGTTTTTCAGCTATTACGTGTATGTTTTAAAGAAAGATAAGTTTGGAGTGTCTTACTAGGTTGTTTAATATCTTTTGTAATACGATGAAGATGTTCGAAGAATGGAGGTGGAGTATAATGGTTTAATTATACAAAAACAAGAGTGATATTTAAATATACAAAACCATGGGGATACCAAGTTTTTAATCCACACTATGAATGTTTGGGAGAGAGTGGTTAAAGTGAGGTTAAGGAGGAGTGTGTCTATTTATGAGAAGTAGTTCAGATCCATGTAGGGGCACTCGACTACTGTAGCAATTCATCTTGTAAGGAGATAGGTTGAGTAGTATAGGGAGAGGAAGAGGGACTTGCATATGGTGTTCAGTTGTCACGACCCAAATCCTAATTCAGGTCGCGATGGCGCCCAACAACAGGGTTAGGCAAGCCAATATAGAAGACACTAGATGTTATCCCCTTGCCCGTCTGATCTAAACATGTCGAAAATTACCAATTTTAAACAATTAACATAATGCTAGCATGATACGACATTAAAATCATGAAAATATGAAGGCACAGGGCCAAACCGAAGCACATATATAGATACACAACCCAAACCCAAAACACAAACTACGTGTGTGCCAAGAACTAGTGTCATGAGTGTCACGAGCAACTACTGAATATATTATGTCTAAAATATATACAGAGCCTCAGTCTGAATGAAATAGACAGAGAATATGACAACAGAAACTCCAGGGTGCTTCCAGGAAGTTGCCAGGAAGAGCAGCTCACCGTGAAGTATCACGCAATCAATAGCTAGCACCGGCCTGATAATCAGGTATACCAGCCTCTGGACCTGTACAGTCAAGTATAGAACAAAGAAAGTGCAGCATGAGTACATAAATAAATATGTACCCAGTGAGTATCCCGTCTAATCTCGAAGAAGTAGTGACGAGAGGTCGACTCGATACTCACTAAGGTCCAACAGTAATAGAAATAAACATGATATAAGGGAAGCAGTAGACATGTAAATAGTGCACCACCGTTGCAAAGAGAATACAAAGTTTCCAAATAACTATTGAAAGCAATAACAACTTACCTGTCCCTCTTCCCAAACATCTGTCAAATCACCAATCAGGAAAACGGTACCAAACAGACATGCGCACATAGGAGTAACACGACCGGTCAGAGTCAGAATAGCTATGCACTGCCGGGGATCGATCGGCCCGTACCAAGAGTTCATGCTTAACAATAATCTTGCCTACGCATTGCCGGGGATCGACCGGCCCGTACCAAGAGTGCGTCTATCAATGTAATCATATCGCCTCTGGAATATTATTGTTTGGGTACGACCGGACAACTACCGATATCTATTAATATATTTTCTTAGAATGTTCTTTAGAAATATATATCTATCTATCTATATCGTAAACTATCGGATCCAACTGTTCATTCCTGAATTTCACAATCATAGATGTTGTCACACGAGAATAGGTGGAGGACTTGAGCGATCGATTACGAGAGCTCGACCGATCAGACCGGGAAGAAGAGAAAGAAAGGTCAATCTCCGAAAGGCTCATTCCCATCCTACAGCCAAAGTGATAGCGGCTGTAGCATCCACCGGTAATGTGTGGAAGAGAATCATATCATATTGTAACTTCGTCCATGCACTGCCGGGAATCGACCGGACCGTACCAAAAGTGCATTCTTAATTTAATCCCGATGCATTGTCGGGGATCGACCGGCCCGTACCAAGAGTGCACTATAAATCCGCCGTGGCGTACGGCCCGCTCCCATAAGAGTGAAGGAAATTACATATCGCTCGCGGGATGTAAATTACGAAGCGACAACATGCGCACACAGAATGTAAAGTTCATTTGACCACAATCCTTTCCAATTGTTTAAGTAAATTAAAGCTCAGGGAAACAGTAACATATATAAAAGCATGAATCTAAGCATATAGTTCATTTAAGGCAGAATACATGGCATGATGTGGTCCTAAGCTACTCGGACGTGACAATAGTAGTCGCTACGTACGGATTCTCGTCACGTGGTACGCACATAGCCCCCAAACACAAACATACAACACATAGAACACCTATGGGTACAATTCCCTATTACAAGGTTAGAAAAGAGACTCACCTCGTGACGATATCGCCCCTCGGATCAAGGATGCGCCCGAATCTCCGAAATCTACTCTGGACGGCTCGTAACTAGCCAAACATGGTATAATTGAATCAACTTCAGTTCCAAGAAGGAGAATTAACAAGAAATCCCAAAATTAAGCATTCTTGAAAGTTTTCGGAATTTCGACCCCGGGCCCACACGTTCGGATTTCGAAAATTCTTGAAGGAATCAATTACCTGGAGTCTAAGGATCATAATTATGCAAGTTCTTGCTAGAATTCATGGCAAAAATTGATAATTCATAACTTCCCAAAATCCCTAAATTTCTATCAATTACCATGAACTTTTGGGATAATTTAGACGAGAATTTCATTAGGAATTGATGTTATAACCATGAAACTATGGAATTTACTTACCTTTATAATAATGGAGGAAGGTCCCTTGAAGAGCTGTCTAAAACTTGGGGAAGAAGATGAAAATGGAGGAAAAATAGGCTAGGTCCCGTATTAAAATACACTGCCCAGCTACTTGTACTATGCGATCGCAGCTGGGCCAGTGCGATCGCAGCTGGGCCAGTTCGTTCGCACAGGGAAATTGCCCTGGGCCCTCCAGAAGCAAAGTGCGATCGCAGATGAAGGCTGGCGATCGCAGAGAGTATCAGTAGGGGAAGGGGGAGGGGGTAGGCAGCTTTGCGCAATCGCGGGGAAGAGGGTTGCAATCGCGGATAACAAAAAAGGCCGAGTCAAAGCATACCTTGTGCGATCGCACAGGTCATTCTCTCACCCTAGGTCCAGCCTCTTGTGCGATCGCAGCTGATTGCCTGCAAACGCACTGAAGAAAACCAGACAGAAAAATTCTAGTGTTTTGGAATTAACTCCGAGGGGTCCGAAACTCACCCGAGCCCCTCAGGACCCCGTTCAAAGACACCAACAAGTCTGTATTCATGATACGGACTTGATCGAACTTACGGAACATGAAAAAAAACAACGAAACTCAAAATGCAACCCTAAAACCAAATTGAATCAACTTAAGAACTTAAGAAATTCTAGAATTCACTTCATTGCGCCGAACGGGTCTATACTACTCGGAATGACTTCAAATTTTGCAGACAAGTCATTAATGACTATACGGAACTATTCCCTATCCCGAAATTCCGTCCGGACCTCGATAGCACAAAATCACATCCCAAACCAAATTTCAAACATACGCCCAAGTCCGAAATAATCATACGGAGCTAATGGAGTTCTCAGAACTCGATTCCGAGGTCGTTTTCTCAAAATGTTGACCGAAGTCAAACTTGGCCAATTAGGCCAACCTTAAGGAACCAAATGTTTTTAAATCACCCAGACCATCCCCAAATCCTGAACCACCCGCTCCCGCAAGTGATATAGCACGAATAGCTGCTATGGAAGGTTTTATTTAAGGAAACGGGATCCTAATACGCAAAACGACCGGCTGGGTCGTTACATTCTCCCCCTCTTAAACAAACTTTCATCCCCGAACGGGTCTAGAATCGTATATGGAGTGCTGAATAGCTGTGGATATCTGCTGCGCATGTCCTCCTCGGACTCCCAAGTCGCCTCCTCAACGGGTTGGCCCCTCCACTGGACCTTAACCGCAGAAACTGTCTTGGACCTCAAATGACGGTCCTCCCTATCAATAATAGCAACTGGATCCTCCTCGTAGCCCAACTTCTCATCTAACTGAATGGTGTTGTAATCAACCACATGCGAGAAGTCGGCGTGATACCTCCGAAACATGGATACATGAAAAACTGGATGAACTCCTGATAAGGCTGGAGGTAAAGCAAGCTTATAAGCAACCTCTCTAATCTGCCTTAACACCTCGAAAGGGCCTATAAACCAGGGACTCAACTTGCCCTTCTTCCCAAATCTCATAATGCCCTTCATCGGCGAAAACTTCAACATAACCTTATCCCCCTCCATGAATGCTACATCACGTGCCCGCTTGTCTGCGTAACTCTTCTATCTGGACTGTGCTATGCGGAGCCTCTCCTGAATAATCTTAACCCTCTCCAAAGCATCTCTCACCAGATCTGTGCCATATAGCTTGGCCTCACCAGGCTCAAACCACCCAATCAGAGAATGACATCGTCGACCATATAAAGCCTCGAATGGAGCCATCTCGATGCTGGACTGATAGCTATTGTTGTATGCAAGCTCCGCCAAAGGCAAGAACTGGTCCCACTAACCTCCAAAATCAGTCACACAAGCCTTGAGCATATCCTCCAAAATCTGAAATGTACGCTCTGACTGGCCATCAGCCTGAGGGTGAAATGCTTAACTGGGGTCTATCTGAGTACCCATCTCGCTGTGCAAAGCTCTCCAGAAGTGTGAAGTGAACTGAGGACCTCTGTCTGAAATGATAGACACCGGCACACCATGCAACTGGACTATCTCTCGTAGGTAAATCTGAGCCAGCCTCTCTGTAGTGTAAGTAGTAGCCACAGGAAAGAAATGCGCAGATTTCGTCAATGTATCCACAACGGCCCAAATCGCCTCAACCTTCCGCAAAGTCCGAGGCAACCCAACCACGAAGTCCATGGTGATTTAATACCTGCCTATCCTCTATAAAATTATGTTATTTAATTGTTGGCCCTAGTAAGTATCACGACTACCTCTCGTCACTACTTCTTTGAGCTTAGACGGGACACTCACTAGGTACATATTTGTTTATGTACTCATACTACGCTTCTGTACTTAATGGTATAGGCTCTGAGGCAGGTGCATCTGGGTATTCATCAAACGCTCGTCCCCGGCGTATAGTGGACATGGACATATCGGTGAGCTATTTTCCTTGACGCTTATCTCTGGCAGCACCTTGGAGTTCCTCTTTTCTTTTATTATGTCTGTATTATTTTCTTCAGACAATATGGAAAACTTGTACTTTCTTTTGGATACTAGTTTCTATTAGAAGCCCTAGACCTGTGACACCAGTTCATGGCATGCCCACGTAGTGGATATTCTATTCTCTTGGGTTGTAATTATGGTGGTGATTACTATATTTATTACTCACTTTTGGCTGTCTAAGTCACTAATTACTTCGAATTTGTTAATTTGAAAGAAAAGCCTCTTAAGTATGGTGGATTGTTTTATAAATTTAAAAGGGATCACTAGTAAGTTAAGGTTGGCTTGCTTGACATCGAATTTGGGGGCCATCGCGACGTAAATAGGGATTTGGGTCGTGACAACATGGTATCAGAGCTCTAGGTTCACATAGGTCTCACAAGTCGCGGGCAAACCTAATAGAGTCTTGCGGATCGATATAGAGACGTCTGTATTTATCTTCTTGAGGTTATAGGGTGTTAGGAAACCTCTCTTCATTCATATTCTATCGTGCAGCCGATGGTTTACTAAATCTCATTCTTCTATTCTCTCATAGATGGTGAGGACTCGCGCGGCTGATGTTCCAGACCCGGGATATGCCGCTACCCCCGTCATCCGAGGCCGTGACAGAGGACGGGGGAGGGCACTGACCCGAGGTAGGGGACGAGGATGTCCCAGAGTTGTTCCACTAGCACCCCCAGCTGATCCGGTAGAAGATCCCATTACTGTGGAGCAGGGTGAGGTGCCCCCAGCAAATCCAGCTCCGATGGACTTCATGACTGCACCAGGCTTCCAGGAGGCCATGGGTCATATGATGCAGTTCATGGACAGTATGACTCAGGCTGGTTTATTTCCAGCGGATCCTGCCACATCTCAGGCGGGAGGGGGAGCCTAGATCCCTACTACCCAGGCCGCAGGACATGCAGCAACAATATATCACACTCTGGGTACACTGCTCGTGGGTGGAGCCCAGCCTGTAGCAGCAGCACCTGAGCTCAGACAAGCTGCAGATGGCGATCCGCAGAAGTTACTAGATAGATGGACCCGATTGCACCATCTTGTCTTCGAAGGTGAGAGGGGAGAGGATGCCCAGGATTTCATTCATAGGTGCAGGGATAAACTGCACAACATGAGGATACTGCAGTCCCATGGAGTGGATTTCACTACTTTTCAGCTTGAGGGAAGGGCCCGCAGATGGTGGAAGTCTTATATCCTTGGTAGGACGGCAGGTTCCTCTCCTATCACTTGGGAGCAGTTCACTTTGTTGTTCCTTTACAGATATATTCCACCCTCCGAGAGGGAAGATATGCGGTATCAGTTTGAGCAGCTGGAGCAGGGACAGATGTCAGTGAAAAACTACGAGGCCATGTTTTCTGAGTTGTCTCGTCATGCCCTTATGATACTTCTTACTGATGTTCAGAGAGTGCGGAGATTTGTAGCTGGGTTGCACTCAGGTATTAGGGCCAACATGGCCCGAGAGGTGGAGATGGGTACTCCCTATCATCTTGTGGTCGAGATCGCTCGCCGGATTGAGGGTTATTGATCGAGGGGAAGAGAGCAGAGTTAGCAGGATAAGAGAGCTATATTCTCTGGGGATTTTAGAGGTGCCCCAGCCAGGGGTAGAGGTCAATTCGGTAGAGGCCAGCCCAACATGCCAACATATTCAGCTCCTCCACCACCTCCCCGTGGCGCTCCAGTGAGGCCTTATTTCAGCGCCATGCCGAAGAGTTCCTACCGTCCACCAGGCATTCAGGCTTCCTCCAGCGGGTATCCCGGTCATCAGGGGTCTTCCAGCCCTTAGTTCAGTGCCATGCCAGAGGGTTCTCACCGTCCCCTAGCTATCCAGGGTTCTTCTTCAGGGCAGCAGGACATGCCACCAGTGAGATGTTATGAGTGTGGGGATTCAGGCCATATGAGGAGGACTTGTCCCAGGCTTTGGGGCAAGGTTTTTCAGCAGAGTTATCAGCTTGTATAGTCAGCACCGGCGCCTTGTCCACCTAGAGGTGGAGGACAGACTAGTAGAGGTCGCCCCAGAGGTGGAGGCCAGGCAGGGGGAGCTCTGCCAGCTCCTATTCATTCCAGCAGAGGTCAGTCTTCCGGTGCACCAGCCAGATTCTATGCTATTCCAGCCCGAGCAGATGCAGTGACCTCAGACGCCGTGATCACAGGTACTATTTCAGTATATGGTAGAGAGGCATCAATGTTATTTGATCCAGGATGCACTTATTCAGTATCAACCTTATTTGCTTGTTTCTTGGATGTTCCTCATGAGTCCTTGGGTTCTCCTATATATGTTTCCATTCCTGTGAGCGATTATGTGGTGGTAGACCGGATATATCGGTCTTGTGTGATCACCTTTTGTGGGTACGAGACCAGAGCAGACCTTCTATTGCTCGACATGGTTGATTTTGAAGTTATTTTAGGCATGGATTGGCTATTTCCTTAACATGCCGTGCTAGATTGCCATGCCAAGATAATTACTTTAGCCATGCCCGAGTCGCCTAGGCTGGAGTGGAGAGAATCCTCAGTTAGTATAGCCAGTCGGGCTGTTTCATTCTTGAAGGCTCGACATATGGTCGAGAAGGGTTGTCTGGATTATCTTGCTTATGTGCGGGACACCACCGCCGAGTCTCCAACAATTGATTCAGTGCCAGTTGTTCGAGAGTTTGCTGATGTATTTCCTCCGGACCTTCCGGCCATGCCTCTGAATCGTGATATTGATTTCTGCATTGATGCAACTCCAAGCACCCAACCTATATCTATTCCTCCGTATCGTATGGCTCCGAAGGAGTTGAAGGAGCAGTTTGAGGAGTTACCGAGTGTATCACCGTGGGGTACCCCAGTCCTATTTGTGAAGAATAAGGATGGGACTATGCAGACGTGTATTGACTACCGCTAGTTGAACAAGGTCACCATTAAGAACAAGTACTTTGTCGCGCATCGATGACTTGTTTGACCAGTTTCAGGGTGCTCGGGTGTTTTCCAACATTGACTTGAGATCAGGGTACCACCAGCTGAAGATTCGGGCCTCGGATGTACCGAAGATTGCTTTTCGTACGAGATATGGCCATTATGAGTTCGTGGTGATGTCTTTTGGCTTGACCAATGCCCCAACATCATTTATGGACTTGATGAACAGGGTGTTCAGGACGTATATTGATTCCTTTGTCACTGTCTTTATTGATGACATTTTTATTTACTCACGTAGCCTAGGGGAGAACGAGCAACATTTGAGGGTTGTGCTCCAGACTTTGCGAGAACAGAAGCTATATGTTAAGTTCTCCAAGTGTGAGTTTTGGTTGGATTCCGTGGCATTCTTGGGACATGTGGTATCCGGGGAGGGTATCAAGGTGGATCCTAAGAAGATTGAGGCAATTCAGAGTTGGCCGCTTCCTACTTCAGCTACAGAGATCAGGAGTTTGTTAGGTCTAGCAGGCTACTACCGGCGATTTGTGGAGGGTTTTTCATCCATTGCAGCCCCACTGACTAGACTAACTCAGAAGAATGCACCGTTCTGATGGTCTGACGAGTGTGAGGCGAGCTTCCAGAAGCTCAAGACATCATTGACCTCAACACCAAATCTAGTATTGCCTTCCGGTTCTAGATGTATACAATATATTGCGACGCTTCACGCATTGGCTTGGGGTGTGTGTTGATGCAGGAAGGGAGAGTTATTGCTTATGCTTCGCGCCAGCTGAAGGTTCATGAGAAGAATTATCATGTGCACGATTTGAAGTTATCGGCGATTGTTCATGCACTTAAGATTTGGAGGCACTATTTGTACGGGGTGTCCTGTGAGGTTTATACGGATCACCGCAGCTTACAACACTTGTTCAAACAGAGGGATCTCAATTTGAAGCAGCGTAGGTGGCTTGAGTTGCTGAAGGATTATGACATCACCATTCTTTATCACCCGGACAAGGCAAATGTGGTAGCAGATTCTTTGAGTAGGAAGGCGGAGAGTAGGGGTAGCTTGGCTTATAATGTAGTAGAGGAGAGACCTCTAGCCTTGGACATTCATTCCTTGGCTAATTGCCTGGTGAGATTAGACCTTTCAGAGCCTCGTCGAGTTCTAGAACATGTGGTTGCTCAGTCGTCGTTATTGGGTGAAATTAAGGCTCGGCAGTTTGATGATCTGTGTCTGGCAGAGCTTCGGGAGACAATGATTCAGGGTGGTGCCAAAGAGGTTGCTACTGGCGAGGATGGTGTTCTGAGACTTCAGGGTCGTTTATGCGTTCCTAATGTTCATGGCCTGAGGGAGAGGATTCTGGAGGAGGCTCACAGTTCACGGTATTCTGTTCATCCTGGTGCTACGAAAATGTATCGTGATTTGAAGCAACATTTTTGGTGGAGGCGGATGAAGAAGGATATAGTGGAGTATGTGGCTAGGTGTCTTAATTGCTAGCAGGTGAAGTATGAGGACCAAAGGCCAGGAGGCCTACTTCAGAAGATGCCCATTCCTGAGTGGAAGTGGGAGCGCATCACTATGGATTTCGTGGTTGGGTTGCCTCGGACTTTGCAGAAGGTTGATGCGGTTTGGGTCATTGTGGATAGATTGACCAAATCGGCGCATTTCATTCCAGTGGCTACTACTTATACTTCTGAGAGGTTGTCCCAGATCTACATTCAGGAGATAGTCCGGTTGCACGGAGTGCCGGTGTCCATTATATCAGATTGAGGTCCTCAGTTCACCCCGCACTTCTAGATAGCGTTGCATAGTGAGATGGGTACCCAGATAGATCTCAGCACGACATCCACCCTAAGACTAATGGTCAGTCGGAGCGTACAGTTCAGATATAAGAAGGACATGCTCTGGGCATGCGTGATTGACTTCGGAGGTCAGTGGGACCAGTTCTTTCCTTTGGCAGAGTTTGCTTACAATAATAGTTATCATTCCAGCATCGAGATGGCTCCATTTGAGGCTTTGTTTGGTCGGCGATTTCATTCTCCTATCGGGTGGTTTGAGCCTGGCGAGGCTAAGTTGTATGGCACCGACATGGTGAAGGATGCTTTGGAGAAAGTGAAGTTAATTCAGGAGAGGCTCCGCACAGCACAATCCAGACAGAAGAGTTACGAGGATCGGAGGGCGCGTGATGTAGCATTTATGGAGAAAGACAAGGTACTGTTGAAGGTCTCGTCGATGAAGGGTATTATGAGGTTCGGGAAGAAGGGCAAGCTGAGCCCTAGGTTTATAGGTCCTTTCGAGGTATTGAGGCGAGTTGGAGAGGTTGCTTATGAGTTTGCTTTACCTCCCAGTTTATCAGGGGTTCATCCGGTCTTTCATGTATCCATGCTCCGGAGGTACCACGCCGACTTCTCTCACGTGGTTGATTTCAGCACTATTCAGTTGGATGAGAAGTTGGGCTACGAGGAGGAGCCAGTTGCTATCATTGATAGGCAGGATCGCCAGCTGAGATCCAAGATCCAAAAGTCCAGTGGAGGGGCCAGCCAGTCGTGGAGGCGACTTGGGAGTCCGAGGTGGACATGCGGAGCAGATATCCATATTTATTCAGCACTTCAGGTCTGATTCTAGACCCGTTCGAGGACAAACGTTCGTTTAAGAGATGGAGAATGTAACGACCCGACTAGTCATTTTGTGTATTAGGACCCTATTCCCCTAAATAAGACTTCCCATCGCAGCTTATGCTGATTTATGACCTACGGGGATGGGTGGTTTGGGATTCGGAAGTGTTTAGAGAGATATAGGAACACTTGGTTCCTTAAGGTTGGCCTTTAAGGCCAAGTTTGACTTTGGTCCACATTTTGAGTAAACGGCCTCAGAATCGAGTTTTGAGTGTTCCGGTAGCTTCGTATGATGATTTCGGACTTGGGCGTATGTTCGGAATGGGTTTTGGATGACCCGGGAGCGTTTCAGAGCCAAATAGTGAAATATGATTCCTTAAGTTTAAGAATTAAGGTTTGGAACGTGTTTTTGTGTTATCGAGTCCGAACAGAATTCCGAGACAAGGAATAGTTTCATTATGTCAATTATGACTTGCTTGCAAAATTTGGTGTAATTACGAGTGGTATAGGTCGGTTCGGCGCATTGAAAGTGAATTCTAGAACATTAAGTTCAAAGTTTGATTCAATTTGGTTTTGGGGTCGAATTCTTAGTTTCGTTGTTGCTTTTCACGTTCCGAAAATTCGAGCGAGTCCGTATCATGGATACAGACTTGTCAGTGCCTCTACACGGGGTCCCGAGGGGCTCGGGTGAGTTTTGGATCCCTCGGAGTTAAATTCAAAACACTAGATTTTTCACTGACTGGTTTCCTTCAGTGCGATCGCGGGTGTACTAATGAAATCGCAGAGAAGGGGTTAGCAGGGTGTGGGGAAATGCCCTGTGCGATCGCATGGGCCTGTCTGCGTTTGCACAGGGGTAATCTATGGCCTGGCCCAATTTTGTTCTCCGCGTCCGCACCCTCTCCTCCGCAATCGCACAGGCCTGGCCCACTTTGCTTTTCGCGATCGCACACACCCCTCTGCGGTCGCTTAGTAGGACCTCAGGGAACTTGAACAGTTGACTTCCGCGATTGCACTGCCCCAGTTGCGATCGCACCCAAGGGGTAGCTGGGCAGTGTTAGTTTTAAACGAGACTTAGTCATATTTTAGCCATTTTTCTGCACTTGGGGCGATTTTGGGACCTTTGAAAGAGGAGATTTCACCTAGCAACTGAGAGGTAAGTAATTCCTACTATAATTTAAGTTGAATACTTGGATTTTTAGGTAGATAAACACACTAGTTAGTTGAAAATCACGGGTTAGAGTAAAAACCTAGGTTTTATGAAAAATGGGTGAATTACCAAGAAATTTGCCATGGAATCATACAAAAACTATATATTAATGATCATTAGGTTACGAGTGAGTGTTTTCTCCGAATATTTCCGGCATCCAAGCATGTGGACCCGGGGGTGTATTTTGAGATATTGCAAAGTAGGCTAAATTGGTTAATTAAATAGGGAAATTTCATGCTTTTGAGCATAAATTGATGTGTTTATGTAACATTTGGCTAGTTACGAGACCTCGGATGACGAGTTTGGAGTTTCAGGAGCGTTCTTGACCCAGAGAGTAGGTTCGACACGAGGTGAGTCTCCCTTATAACCTTGTAACAGGGAATTGTCCCCATAGGTGATTAATAATGATTGAAATGTCCTAAATTGTGGGGGCTACGCACGCATGAGGTGACGAGAGTCCGTGCGTACCATCTAGTATATTGTTTTGGATAGTTCTAGGGCTCACAAGCATGCTTATATGTGCCTTACATGTATTCCTAAATATATTTTGAGTTGCTTACTATCCTTGAAATGGCATGAGAATATCAGGAAGTTATGTTCAAAATTATATTGCTTAAGTTCTTGTTTTTAAGTACAATCTCTTTTAACTCCCTAAATATTGATAATTTTATGTATGTATGCGGCACCCGCGTCACATGTATGATTCGTGAGCGGGATAGCCCTACTATTATGTCAACCGCGTCGCATGTTAGATTCGCGAGCGGGGTAATAGATGCATCTATGGTTCGATCCGTTCGACCCTCGGCAGTAAACGTTTATTTTTGCGACGCTTCGGCCGTACACTTCGGCATATTACGTGCTATATAGTTGACTAGGAGTTTTGTTGAAATTGTACAAATTGTTTCACGTGAAAAGGAAATTTAGTACATTACATGTTTGTGAAATTTGATATTTAAAGGTAAACTGCAAATTCATACTTGGTCTTTCATGTCTTCGTGATTACTTCGACTGTTATACCTGCATATCCTCTATTAAATTGTGTTATTTAATTGTTGGCCCTAGTAAGTATCACGACTACCTCTCGTCACTACTTCTTCTAGATTAGATGGGATACTCACTGGTTACATATTTGTTTATGTACTCATGCTACGCTTCTGTACTTATTGGTACAGGCTCTGAGGCAGGTGCATATGGGTATTCATCCGGCGCTCGTCCCTGACGTATAGTGGACGTGGACTTCTCGGTGAGCTATTTTCCTTGACGCTTATCTATGGCAGCACCTTGGAGTTTCTCTTTTCTTTTATTATGTCTATATTATTTTCTTCAGACAGTAGGGCAAAATTGTACTTTCTATTGGATACTAGTTTCTATCAGAAGCCCGTAGACCTGTGACGCCAGTTCCTGGCATGCCCGCGTAGTGGATATTCTATTCTTTTGGGTTGTAATTATGGTGGTGATTACTATATTTATTACTCACTTTTGGTTGTCTAAGTCACTAATTACTTCGAATTATTTAATTTGAAAGAACAACCTCTTAAGTATGGTGGATTGTGTTATAAATTTAAAAGGGATCACTAGTAAATTAAGGTTGGCTTGCCTGACATCGAAGTTTGGCGCCATCGCGACCTAAATAGGGATTTGGGTCGTGAAAAACCTAATGAATACCCTCCCCCTCTTTCATTTTCCCCCTCACCCTTCTGTCATTTCATCTCTCTTTGCTCTCTCTAAATGCTTCACCTGCTAAGCCTATCTTTCCCTTCTTCGGCCGTCGCCTTGCCGGAATCCATGGTAGTTTCACCACCCCAGCCTCATGGCTCCCTCCTTAAGCGTGTCTCACTGCCCCGAAGCCCTCAAGTGAATCGGAGGCGGCTCACTCGCCTCCTATGATCTCATGCCATTTTTACGGCCATCCATGTCCGTCCGAGTAAGATCTTACCATTTTTCGGTTAAAAGCGATGATTTTTGGTTACTTCTTCTTTTCTCTGGGTTTTCTCTTTGAAACCCTAACTTATATACTCTCGATTCTTCTAGATCTGTAACAGATCTATACATGTTATGTGATGTTTTATACTCTAATACCACACAAGAGGGGGGTGATTTGTGTGGTGTCCAATTTTTTCGAGTGCTGTCTTACTAGAAGAACCTGGTTCTTCTTGGTATTCTAACTTCTTTTGTTGCAGAATAATAAATGCAGTAAAGTGAAAACACAGATATTTTTACGTGGAAAACACCTGGCTCAAAAGGTGAAAACACCACGACCTACTCCTCAGTAGGATTTTTCCAAACTCTTCACTATAACTATGAGCTAAACAACATTTACAAAAGAAACTGTTTTGTAAACCTAGGACTAATTCTAATCCCTTTGTAGCAACCTAGCCTCTAGCTAATTGCGAAAAGCTTCATGTTAACTCTAACTTGAATAGTGTGTACCTATTACAATTGCTTCTAATAAAGCTAAAAGATACAATATTAAATCACCTACTACAACCAACTAGACTCGAAAGATACTGGTTCTTCTAGCTGATCAGTAGCCTTTGTGTTGCACAAGGATTCTGCTTGCAAAATAGCTCTGGGAATTTGCTTTCAATTCTTGTTTCACTTCTGCCTTTGTGCGATCGATTCTTCAGTAAGAATGCTTCAACATTAAATAGCACCAGTGGTTGAGATGTTCTTGTTTAGTTCAAATGCAACTCTCCCTTGGTGGAAGAGTTTGTGTTTATCTCAACTTTTTCCCTTTGTTACTGTCCTTGCTGAACTCGAACTCTAACCTCTTATCAATTTGTAACCTTTTACCATTAGGAGACAACCTCTTGGTTCATGGATAATTCACAATCACGTTTATCTCCTATACATAGATGGTTCTTGTGCCGGTGGAACTATTCAAGTATGTTTGTCCTGATGAACCTGGTTCAACTGGGTAGACATTTGTCAATCTTCAAAACCATGCAGTGACTTGGGTCAAAAAATTCCCCCGTTTTGATGATGACAAACTCTGTACTTAACCCTGTATACACTTCAAACACTTTGTATGGTTTTAAGCATTTATCATAGAGAGACCATGTTCATTAGGTTATAAATATCACAACAGTTTGAAATTTGAAAAGCACATTTCTTCCCCCTTTTGGCATCATCCAAAAGTTGCAAAATGATAAACTTACAAGATTTTGTTAATAATTACCCATGGCCATTGAGGCAACTGCATGTGCAAACATGATTTAATCATCAAAAGAAACCAATAAATGTAAGCTATGTAAGAAACTGAGACAAAGTCAATAACTAACAAAAGCAGAATTCATTGATTACTCAGTAATCAAACACCATACACGAAAAGAACTAAAAAAGTCATAACCATCAGCAAAACAACAAAAAAACAGAAACACAACAAATCCCTAACTGGGCAATGAGGGGGTTTTGGTGGCTCTGGACATCCTAAGGTTGGGTAGGGGCAGATGAGGTTGGGTTCTCGTCTTGAAGGAGAGAAAGCATTTGTTGAAGAACACCTTCATATTTCTCCTTCTCCTTTGCTAGTTCAACTCTGAGAGCATCTCGCTCAGCTTCCACATCATCAAGGCGAGATTTCAATCTAAGGATCTCCTCATCCTTTATCTCTCCTTCCTGCACCAATGACCTGCCTTTGCTATTGATTGGCTGCTTCCTAGATGAACCAGGTTCATCTTCCGGAACATTGACAATATAATCACAAGTCAGCAAAGTGTTCTTCCCAAAATAATCCTTAACATTAGCCATCTCAGCTTTCTTCACAAGAACCTCAAAGTGGGCAAGCACAACCGTCAGAATAAAGCCATAAGGAATAGCATGTGCTTTGGTTCCATTTATAACTCTGTTAAAGAGTTGAATGATGAAAGCTGGCCAGTTAATCTGCTTACCCCTATACAAACATTCCATAAGCGTTAAGTCCATATAGCTTGCAATATGCCTTCTCTCTCGTCTCGGCAGCAGGAATTTGATCACAAATTTAAAGAACAACTTGTTCTGGGGCTTCATTTCACTTTTGAACACTGGCTTGGGCTCAGGTTCCTCCTTATTTTCACAAAAGAATCTGGTGATATTGAGAGCTGATGCCATTCCATCAAGACTAGTCCATCTTTGCCTAGTGTAATCATCGTAGCCCTCAGCAGGTATGTTCAGAATCTCTCCCAGTTCCTTTGCATCAAAAGTGATCTGTATTCCTTTGACTGTGGAGGTCACCCTGCCATTCTTGACACTTGCATTGGCCATAAACTCCACCAGTTCGTTCCTTGCCAGCCTTCCTTCCAGGTGAAGGACTATGTCCTTCCATCCCTGCACATCCAACGTATCCAGCAGATACAACATCCCAGGTTCCTCAAGATCTTTCAGCAACTTCTCTTTCAGAATTGTACGCTTGCTAAACATGGTGAGTTTGTCAGATTTCTCACCGGTGTCACGACCCAAACTGGAGGATCATGACTAGCACCCGGGGCATAGTTACCAAGCACCAACGTACATTTTATCTAGTCTTCTTTATTATCTTTAAGGTATAACGAGGTCAATAAAATGGTAGATATGGATCATGAACATACATCACATGGGATGAATAGATTTCTAAGAAACTACATAAAAGGTACGAGCTATAACGCTACCATGAAAGACTATACAACACAAATTAGCCAACACGGCATACCAAACTATACCTGAGTCGACACCTGTCTATGAGCCTCTAAAGGAGCATAAGTAATGCAACATAGCCGGAACAGGGCCCCGACATACCCATAACATCTATAACAAAATGCATAACAAGACCACGACAAGTCTGGAGAAGGGATCTCGCCTATAACCGCTGAACAGGAAAGCCTATTCTGGTTGGGGAGTTGCGTCTACCTGTCTATCAGGACCTGCAACATGACATGCAGCGTCCACAAATAAAAAGGACGTCAGTACGAATAAAGTACTAGGTATGTAAGGCAGGAAAGCATAAATAAGAACAGTAATGTAAAAAGAGATATAGGAAATACAACGTGTAGCATCTTAGTGCTTCTAAGAGAAACTAACATGAAATGCATGATACATATATACACATAATCTTTTTAAACATTCGTCTATGTGGGCATCATCATCATCATAGAACATTCGCCTCTGTGGGCATCATCATCATCATATAATACCCAGCCTCAAAGAGGACTCGGTAAACCCAACTGATCAGTGGTTGCACAATAGGTGCCATACCCGGCCGACTATAGCGCTGCTCGGTAGAGTAAAATAGATAAATATATATAATGCATGCAGGATTCATTGGAATCATGTTCTTAACATTTCAGAGTGACGTAAGGTCGATATTCTCCATACACATCATTAGGGTTAACTCTTCATCGAGAATCTTACAAGAATCAGGAAGTACCAACAATATTGATAACATAAGAATAAGAGAAGTAACCTCAACATCAATTGTTCCATAAGAAGGGAAACAATGTAAGTACTGCTAGCTTCTAAGAGTATAGTATCTTTGGAAGCTCGTTCATTGCATTATGTACAATCGGAGTCGTGCAAAAGAAGGAAAGGGATAGCCTCACATACCTTGTATATACTTCCCCAACCTCAAGCTACACAAATGTCACAACTCCTTAATCTACAATAAGAGAAATGACACTATCATTATCGTTTAAGCGTCGTAACTATTATGTATCGACCACAACCTATTTTACGATGAAACTGACAACACCTCCCCTATATATATGACTTCACACAAGTAAAAAAAAATCACCAAAAAGCCCAAACAACATCAATAATAATCATATTGAGCCTCCCAAAATAGTCCACACACAACCTTATCACTTCATACATAAGATGACAACCGTAGTCGTGTCAAACGACCTGGAAATGTTACAACGAATGACCAGCTCACAACCCTACATCTATATGGTGTTTCTCCACACTCTTCCTCCTCCAAAACTACACAAAATAGTAGTAAAACACGCAGCCCAACAACAACACAAAACAGTCCGCTACAAGTCAAATAACTCAAACTCACGGCTACCGATCATCGTCCCGTGAGTTGTAACTATTAGGAAACATATTTATCAACCTTCCTGGATATTTAAGCACTCAAAAACAGATATTAGACGTTTCTTAACTATGAAGTAACTTCAAAAACTGTAACTACAAAGAAAAAGGAGAGGCGGTATAATGACACTTACGTCGTAGGGATCGTTTTGATGTTATTGCTTCTCGATTTCATGCCCAGGATGATATTCTTCTTTGAAAACCTATAATATAGATTGATGTTATGTTTATGGGTGTTGTCTGGTCGTTTTATTCTGAATAATGAAGAGAAAGCCGACCTAAGGTTTATATATATCAAGTTTGGAAAAGTCAAAGAGGTGCTAGCTTGGCACCCTAGGATTGGTCCATCTTCCGACGCTTATATCTTTTTATCCCGATGTCGTATGAATGAACGGTTAAGAGAGTTGAAAACTAAATTTGAAGACATTCAATTTGGTATTTAATTTGTCCCTATAAGACCTCATATAACACATGAAATGTATTTCTCAAAAAGCTCTAGTGATCCCCCTACTTGTCACTTTTGATGTCTGCGCAGTCTCGCGAAACTGCAAATATCTATATACTCCTATGTCGTATCGATGAACGGTTTAATGAATTTGAAAATGTACTCATCGATATTAAATTTGGTTGGTTGATGATCCAATAATTCCAAGTATATTGGGAGAAAATCTCAGTTACATTTGACCTAATTTTCAGCACATTATGAGTGTAACTTGTGAAGACCTTTGCCGACTTTTGTTCCACAACTTGCCAGACTTCAAAATGTAGAACACAACTATCATACGATAAAATTAACTCATAGAATAACCTCCTTATCATGTAATGAACCATAGTATAACCCTAAAGTACATGTTATAACATTCCAAACTCGTCGACTTTCGACGAAACTTATTTTTTTCAATTGGTTTAGCTTCTAAGCTTTCNAAATATAATCTTATTTCTGAGCTTACATTAATTGACTTACGATGTACTCTCACGTACGCAAATATGGGGTGTAACATCATTCCCGTCTTTGGAACATTCGTCCTCGAATGTTGACTAATTCACTTTTACATATCTTAAGCAATAACTCTTACGAATAATTTAATATTGTCTTTGCCATCTAGGGATTATTTCGTTGAATAAATCCAAAGGCGAGAACATCCCCCCCTTTAGGCCTCTTTCTCACACCACGACTTGTGGTCGAAATCCTTTCAATGTCGTAACTATTTCTACCTTCTTTCATGCATCCTAGACAATTCTAACCTTGAATGTGTGCCAATACGACTCTTATCTCCTTTTTTTATTTCTTGTTAGCTTCTAACCTATCTTTAGGATTCACTTCGTGAACATATATTGTACTATGACAAGTTGTCCCTCTGGGCATCTATAGGTGTACTAAAGTTCTTTGTTTGGTATTTTGTTGAACTTACGACTATTGCTATATCTTGTTTCATAGCCTCATTTATCTATGCTTATGTTACCACTACTAGGTAGGTCATACTATACCATAACGCTTACTTCGGTTTATTATTATGGAGACTTGCCACCCAACTCTAGGTTTTTCTCTCACCGCTTATCCTATATGTATAAATCTAAGTCATTTAATGCTTCCTTATTACCGTCCATCTTAATAATGACAGCATAATTTCATCTCATATTTTTTAACTTTCATCCATTCATTGTTGATTCACCTTAATATTGATCTATAATCTACCACTAATAATTTAAAATCTCTTATGTAATATATCATCACTAGGGCTTACGTCTCATCGGGGAACATCTGAAGTGATTTTCCTGATCCACACAGGGACGATACTATAATGCAATAACTGTATTTCATAGCATCCCAATGTGATTCATCTTATGGGGGTATTCTAATCCCGTGCAGTTCATGAAATACTTGTTGTGAAAATCATTACTCAATCAAAGGTCTAGATGTCATCCTCTTATCATTTATCACAATTACACCCTTACTTTACTACCATGGTAGCATTCTATCTCTTCTAAATGCTCCTAGTTTTAAACTCCTTTGAGTTCACTCATGCTATACTGAGCTTTTTATAACTGTATGGAAATCATCATCTCTCTTGTTGTGATGAGTTTAATCCCGAGGAATTACCTATTCTCGTCACCTTCTCACTCACCTTTTGTTATCCTTAGTCCTGCCTAGCTAAAACCTTGTTGCTCTACCATACATTATGCGACCTACACACATCTACTTATACTACTCGTAACCTTTCTTTCAACATGTTAGCACCATAGATTTCTTTTCACTCCTTCTCAGTTGTCTTTAAATGTAAACAATTACTTTTCCTGTTCGTTCTGCCACTTGCTGCATGGATACTTGGCCTATCTTAGTGCCCATGAATACGGGAGTTCCCTGCAACTCATATGATCTCAATTATCAACTTTTCATTGATTTTTTTTTCTTCTTCCGTTCATTAGCTACGATAGGTGCCACTTTCTTATGGAGTGCATACAACATTATAGTGAGACTGCTGTTACAAGACCATTTCAACTTTAGGTCACTATGCTTATGTTGAGGTCTGCTTCCTTATTTCCTCAGCTAGTCTTTCGTTGTAGAGGGAAGTACATCTAACTCTTATAAAGTTGAGACCTTATTACATTGTATATCCCACGGTATTTCTGATGTTCTTACTTGCCTATCATTATCCTTAGTTACTTACTTACCTCCATGCCCTTGTGCTTGTAGGGTTTCTTCTGAATTGAAATTTCAGTTGTCTCCATTGTGGCACTCTCTTTTGTTCCGTAGCACTTATATTTTACCTTCTACTACCCCAACTCCTATCTAAATATTTCTCGAGGATTATGATTTTGTATCTAAGAGACTGAATTTCCTATGCTGGGTTTCACTACATTTATCTTGCATGATCTCTTGATTTTCCTTTATCCTCGTATCTAGCCATAACTAGGCTCTTCCTAAATCAATTATTGACTACCCATTGGTCCACTCTCAGATCTTTATTTTATGTAACTGTGATGACCCAAAAGGTCATCCTAAGTAATTCTAGCTAAATCGGTATTCCGAGGCCCCGAAAGCCTCCGTTAATCTCACCTCGATATGCGTGCACATCCCGGGCATGTAGCCGGGAAGCTTCTATGTGAAAATTTGATAAAAATGGAACTTTGAATTGAATAATTGAATAAAGTTGACTTTGGTCAACATTTTTGGTAAACAGACCTAGACCCGTGATGTGATGGTCTCGGAGGGTCCGTAGGAAAATATGGGACTTGGGCGTATGCCCGGAAGCAAATTTCGTGGTCCCAAGCCCGAGAAATGATTTTTTTTAAGAAAATTGTTTTCTGAAAATAATAAAGGATTTTGAAAATGAATTATTATGTGAAAACCATGTTACCGCGCCCGTATTATGGTTTCGAAGCCCGAAACAGGTTTATTATATGTTATGTGACTTATCTGTGAAATTTGGTGTAAAACGGACTTGAAATGACGTGATTCGGATTGAAATCGGATAAGTTAAGCTTTATGAANCTTGAAGTCAGATCTGGTGTCTTGTGTTTTCTTCTCTGCGATTGCACCCTTGAATATCGCATAGGCTTATCCTGAGGGACCCAACTGTTGTTCTCTGCGATCGCATGATTGCCTCCGCGATCGCAGACTTATGCCCAGATGGCTCCCGCGATCGCTTCTCTCTCTCTCCTGCGATCGCATAAAGTGAGGCCAGTTTGGGTGGGGGGCTGGCTAGGTACCCTTCGCGATCGCATGGTCTTGTTCGCGATCGTAGAGGGCGGGGTCTTTGGGCTAATGCGATCGCATTCATGTATTCGCGATCGCAGTGTAGCGGAATTTCAGGTTCTTCTTTCTGATCGCATTCTATCAGCCGCGATCGCAGTGCGTGTGAACCAGACTCTCCGCGATTGCAGTCATATTTTCGCGATCGCGATGTACATTTTCGCCCAGTTATTTAGAAAGTCCAAAAACAGAACACTCTACACGAGATTTCATTATTTTCTGCCTCCTCCTTCTTCCCCAACCTCCATTGAGGACCTCCAAGCCAATTCTTCCTCCATAGCCTCGTGGGTAAGTATTTTCTACATCGTCTTCTTCCATTTTCCATCATTAATCACTAGATTCTAGGCCTAAAAACATGAAATCAAAGTGAGAAATTGGGTTTTTGGGTAGTGTTAGGTTTTTGGGAAAATTGGGTGATTCAACCTCAATTTGGGGTCGGATCTTGAAACAAATCATATATTTTAACTCGTGGGGTTATGGGTGATTGGGTTTTGGTCCGAACGTCGAGTTTGGACCAAGCGGGCTCGGGGTGGAATTTTGGTATTTTTGGAAGAATGCTAGAAATTGAATATCTAGGCTATGGGATTGTTTTATTGAGTTTTATTGATATTATTGAATTAATTATGCCTAGATATCGTTGTTTCGGAGTTGGATTATAAAGGAAAGACGGTCTTAGAGGGTTGATTGCTATATTTTGGACCGAGGTAAGTGTCTTACCTAAATTTGGTGAGGGAATAGCTATTAATTGCTATGTGCTAAGTGATTATCATGTTCATTGCATAGGTGAGGTGACGAGTACCTATGCAATGTGTGTCAAGCATGCCCGTGAGTCTATTTTGATAGGAATTGCAGTATTTC
>ML246421.1:73809-98809 GCA_005239495.1 Nicotiana undulata
TTTCCCCCTTGCCGGGTGTTTTGAACTGCTTATTTCCACTATGCTGTACTCCTTGCCATTACATCTCTTATTGTTTGGTGAGAAAGAGTGTAAAGCACGAAGGGTGATGCGTGCCATGATATTTGATTACATTGCATAGTGAGGAAGAGTGTAAAGAACGAAGGGTGATGCCGTGCCATGATTCATAATGATTATAAGCACGAAGGTAAATGTCGTGCCATGATTTTTNTATACTTGCTTCGTGGGCTATTGCATTAGATTGCCTCCCTTGTTTACTTATATCTGTCAATTAGACTGCTTCACTTCACTTGTTTCTCCTTTACTGCTCCCGTATCCCTTACTTGTTTGCTTATCTCTTGTCTCGTATTATCCCTGTTACCTGCTGTAGAATAGGACAGGTTATCGTTATTGTCAAGTCTAGCCTCGTCACTACTTCGGCCGAGGTTAGGCTCGGCACTTACTCAGTACATGGGGTCGGTTGTACTGATACTACACTGCACTTCTTTATGTTGTGCAGATCCCGCTCCCGGACCCCGTGGACCGCTCTGAGGGAGTCACCTTCAGTCCACATTGAGCTTCAAGGTATACCACCGGCGTTTGTGGACCCTGGAGTCTCTTCTGCTATTGTGTCCTATTGTCTTACTTCTCTTTCAGTTCTAAAGACAATACTGTATTTCCTTTCAGACTTGTATTTAGTATTCTTATCGCTAGTCCGTGAGATTGTGACACCGCGGTTTTGGGATTTTGCGATATTGTTGTCTTTATCGTTTCATTATGCGTTTTGAATTATTATTACTTTCTACTGTAAAACTTTTGAAGTGAATTGGGATATTCCAATAAAGGCTTGTTGTGTACGTTGGCTTGTCTAGCGGGTTCAACGTTATTATAGGGTTCGTGATGGCGCCTAACTGCGGGGTCAGGCAAGCCAACACTCAATTTACTAAGGGTTCGTTCTTATATGATTTGATCATTTCAACATATACCAAGTTTTAGAGTCCGAAACATAAATCAAGAAGGATGTTTAACCAGTTTTAACCAAAAGCGGTCATAAGGAGGCGTGAGCCAATGTATATACAGTCTCGTAATCCATAATAACTATCACGTGTGTGCCAGGAGCTAGTGTCACAAGTCCTACGGGCATGCTATCAGAATATACAAAAGATATACTATGCAGTCCCATTGTCTGAAGGAAATAGACGGGAAATAACAAAAGAAAACTCCATGGTGCTGCCGAAGATCGTCAGGAGAGCAACTCACCGTGAAGTCAGGTCCATCTATAATCAGAATCTAGCTCCGGTCTGATAACAAGAAGCACCCGCATGAGAACCTGTACAATTAAGTACAAAAGCGTAGCATGAGTACATAAATAAATATGTACCCAGTGAGTATCCCGTCTAATCTCGAAGAAGTAGTGACGAGAGGTCGACTTGACACTCACTAAGGTCCAACAATATAATTTAACAGAATATGATGAAAGTTGTAGGCATGTGAAGGTAGCAAAACAGCAATTATTAAAGGAACTGTAATCCAAATGAATATTGAAGGTGAATAAACGATTACTACTTCGTTTTCCCCCAAATGTGTGTCAAATCAATATCTATGAAATCATCAACAATTTATTATGCGCATACGGGATAAGGACAACTGGCCTGAGCCATAAAGTAAAATTATCATATATGTGCACTGCCGAGAGCCGAATGGCCCGAACCATAAGTGCATCTTCCTATCTCGCCGTGGCGTACGGGCCGCTCTCATGAGAGTGGTGGAAATCACACCTCACGCGCTGAATCTAAATTGCGAAGCGGTCACATGCACATAAAATATTCCTTTAAAAATTACCTTCCATAAACAATTCCTTTAAAAGTTATCAATTTCCATAAATCTCAGGAAAACAATACTACATATAACATGAATTCATAACATATAATTCATTACGAGAGGGAATCACAAGGCATAATGTGGTCCTAACTACCCAGACATAATAATAATTGCCGCTACGTACGGACTCTCATCAGTTGGTGAGTACGTAGCCCCAACAACATCAACACATAGCATTTTGATCACCTATGGGGACAATTCCCTCTTACGAGGTTTGAAAGGAGACTCACCTCGTGTCGAACCTACTCCCCGGGTCAAGAATGCACACGAAATTCCGAACTCGTCACCCAAGGACTCGAAACTAATCAAATATCATGTAAATATATCAAATTATACTCAAAGCATCGAATTTCTCCTATTTACTTAGTCAATTCATCATTCTTGAAGAAATCCCAAAATTCATATCCGGGCCCGCACGCTAGGATTCCGAAGATTCTCGAAGGAAACACTCACCCATAACCTAAGGATTGTTAATATAAGATTTTTGTATGATTTCATAGCCAATTCACGGGTAGTTCCCTAAATTCTCGAAAACCCTAGGTTACTACCCAACTCCCTGATTTTTCACTAATTAGGTAGTTAATTTAACTAGTAATTCAAGTATTAAACTAACACTAGGGTAGAATTTGCTTACCTCTTCAGTAGCTAGGTCGTGCCGGCAGTTTTCCCAAGCTCTCAAGGCCTCTAACGGAGGAAGAAATGGAGAAAAATGAACATTTCCCGTGTTTTAAAAGAACACACTGCCCATAGTGGTTCCGCACCTGCGGTCAGGAGTCCGCAGTAGCGGCTCAGCACATGGGCCCACCCGAGCCCCCGTCCAATTCTACCAATAATTCCCAAATCATAATACGGACTCGCTCGAGCGTTCGGAACACTCAAAACAACGCTAAAACACAAAACCACCCTCAAAACCCCTAAAGATCAAACTTAAGAACTTCAAGTTCTTGAATTTGGTATCAATGCGCCGAACCGACCTATACTACTCATAATGACACCAAAGTTTTGCGAGAAAGTCATAAATGACATAGCAGAACTATTCCCGGTCTCGAAATTCCATTCGGACCTCAAAAACACAAAAACGCGTTCCAAACCAAATTCAAACTTAAGAAAACTCTTATTTCGATATTGGGCGCCGAAACTCTCCCGGGTCATCCAAACCCATTCCGGACATACGCCCAAGTCCGAAATCATGACACGAAGCTACCGGAATGGTAGAAAATCGATTTTGATGTCGTTTACTCAAAGTGTTGACCGAAGTCAAACTTGACCAAAAAGGCCAACCTTAAGGAACTAAGTGTTCCTATACCACTCTAAACACTTCCGAATCCCGAACCACCCGTCCCCGCAAGTCACAAATCACAATAATCCGCTATGGGAAGTTTCATTTAGGGGAACAAGGTACGCTAATGCAAAACAACCGGTCGGGTCGTTACACATTCAATCAATCTATTTGTCCATCCAACTCCACGTTCCAATGTTACCATAGTCCGACACTAGGGCCATTTTTGATGCAATGTCGAGATCGCGTGAATATGACATCCTCGAACATTTGTATTCCACTCCTTGAGGCTACGATTCATAAGTAGTGCTCAATCTCATTCTAGAACTACACGTGACGTGATTCTCGTTCAACTCGATATATGTAGGCAACTCAAATACCAGAGTTTGGTCACAACCTTCCAAACATCTTCATTCCCACCCTGTCATGTCAGGAAAAGTTTAGTATAATGTCGATTTCTTTGCCTGAACACTTACATCGTCTCCGGTAAAAGAGGGACATCTATTGACACTCAAGTTTCGACCTTCCATATTTAAAATTAAATTCTGCAAGCTTCCTTGTCAAAAAATGATAAAATGTAGTATTTTGCCCAATTTTTAATTGTAAAGCTGCATAGACCCATCCTTCTTCTTCACAAATAAGACCGGAGCACCCCACGGAGACACACTCGGCCTGATGAACCCCTTGGCCAACAACTCCTCAAGCTGCTCCTTCAACTCCTTTAGCCCTTTAGGAACCATACGATGAGTGGGAATAGAAATAGGCTGAGTATCTGGAGCCAAATCAATCCAGAAGTCTATATCTCGATCTGGAGGCATGCCTGGAAGATCTGAAGGAAACACATCCGGAAACTCTCGAACAACAGGCACTGAATCAATGGTAGGAGACTCGGCGGTGGTGTCTCGCACAAAAGCAAGATAAGCTAAGGGACCCTTCTCGACCATGTGCCGAGCCTTCATAAAGGAAATGACCCGGCTGAAAGCACTCACCGAAGAACCTCTCCACTCCAACCTCAGCGACACATGCATGGCTAATGTAACTGTCTTGGCATGGAAATCCAACACATCATGATATGGAGATAGCCAATCCATGCCCAAAATCACCTCGAAATCAACCATATCAAGCAATAACAGGTCGGCTCTGGTCTCAAGCCCACAGAAAGCAATCACACAAGATCGGTAGGCCCAGTCTACTACCACAGAATCGCTCACAGGAGTTGACACATACAAGGGAGAACCAAAGGACTCACGAGGAACATCTAGAGAATATGCAAACAACGCTGAAACATATGAGTATGTGGATCCTAGGTCAAATAATATTGAAGCCTCTCTACCACAGACTAAAATAATACATGTAATCACAACGTTTGAGGCTACTACGTCTGATCTGGTCGGAATAACATAGAATCTGACCGAAGCACCTGAAGACTGAGCTCCACAGAACGAGCTGGAGCTGACTGACCCCCTCCTGACTGACCTCCCCCTCTAGGACACCCCTTCCAACCTTACCCCCACCCCTAGGTGGTCGAACTGCTGGTGCTAAAATCATAGGCTGGTGACTCTGTTGCACGGCCTTGCTCCGATAGCTGGGACACTGTCTGATCATATAGTCCAGCTCCCCACACTCGAAACAACCTCTAGGTTCCATAGTCTGTTGTCCAGAAGAAGAAGAACCCTGAATAGCTGGAGGGCGGTAAGAATCATCTAACAAGGCACTGAAATAGGAACCGGAGGATCTCTGACAGCTGGAGTAACTGATGGGTTCACCCTGGATGGCTGGTGGATGGTAAGAGCACTCTGGCATGGCACTAATCTAAGGCCTCGCTGAAATACCCCTGGGAGGTAGTGTAGGTGCTGAATATGAAGGCTTACTGAACTGGCCGCCTCCGAACTGACCTCTGCCCCTAGCTGGAGCACCCCTGAAGTCACCTGTGAACCTGGCACTCTTGTTCAGCTGACCCTGCTGACCCTTCTCCCTGCTCCTCGTGCGGTAACCCTCAATCCGTCGAGCTATCTCGACTACAAGCTGGTATGGGGTACCCATCTCTACCTCTCTGGCCATGGAGGTCCTGATACACAGATGTAAACCTGCCACAAATCGCCGCACCCTCTCGGTATCAGTGGGCAATATCATAAGAGCATGGCGAGATAACTCTGAAAACCTCACCTCATAATCCGTCACAGACATCTGCCCCTGCTCTAGCCTCTCAAACTGACCTCGAAGCTCCTCTCTCTCGGACGGTGGAATGTATCTGTCCAAGAATAGCTGAGTGAACTGACTCCGAGTGACAGAAGGAGAATCGGCTGACCTGCTAAGAACATATGACTGCCACCCCATGTGACTATAGTATCCTCATATTGTGCAGTCTGTCCCTGCACCTGTGGATGAAATCCTGGGCATCCTCACCCCTCTCACCCCTGAAGACTGGAGGGCGAAGTCGGGTCCATATATCAAGCATCTTCTGCTGCTCACCCTCTGCGACTGGCCTGGGATCTGGCTGTGCTACGATAGGCTGAACTCCACCCACGGGTGGTGTACCCGAAGTGTGATATGCTGGTGCCTGTCCGGTGGCCTGAGCGGTAGGGGTATGAACTCCCCCTCCCGCCTGGGAAGTAGCAGGGTCTGGTGGAAGTACGCCAGCCTGGGACATAGTGTCCATAAATCTCAACATGCGGCCCATGACCTCCTGGAAGCCTGGAGCCGTCATAAAATCTGCTGGAGCAGGAGAAACTTGAGGCAACTCATCCTGCTCCTCGATAATAGGATCCTCAAGCGGTGCAACTGGTAAAGCTCTAGGACGCCCTTGTCCCCTACTTCGAACAAGAGCCCTACCCCTGCCCCTACCACGACCTCGAGCGGCGGGGGTAACGGCCTCCCCTGGATCAGGAACATGAGAAGCACGCATCCTCACCATCTGTGAGAGTAGAAGATCAATTTGAGTACATCATAGATTGCACGATAGGATCTGAACAAGGAGGGGTTTCTTAACACCCTATAGCCTCCTGAAGATAAGTACAGATGTCTTAGTACCGATCCGCAAGACTCTACTTGGTTTGCCCATGACTCGTGAGACTACGTGAAACTAAAGCTCTGATACCATGTTGTCACGACCAAAATCCTAATTCAGGTCGCGATGGCGCCCAACAACAGGGTTAGGCAAGCCAATATAGAAGACAGTAGATGTTATCCCCTTGCCCGTCTGATCTAAACATGTCGAAAATTACCAATTTTAAACAATTAACATAATGCTAGCATGATACGTCATTAAAATCATGAAAATATGAAGGCACAGGTCCAAACCGAAGCACATATATAGATACACAGCCCAAACCCAAAACACAAACTACGTGTGTGCCAGGAACTAGTGTCACGAGTGTCACGAGTGTCACGGGCAACTACTAAATATACAATGTCTAAAATATATACAGAGCCTCAGTCTGAATGAAATAGACAGAGAATATGACAAAGAAAATCCAGGGTGCTGCTAGGAAGTTGCCAGGAAGAGCAGCTTACCGTGAAGTATGATCACGCAATCAATACCTAGCACCGGCCTGATAATCTGGTATACCAGCCTCCGGACCTGTACAGTCAAGTACAGAAGAAAAGAAAGTGCAGCATGAGTACATAAATAAATATGTACCCAGTGAGTATCCCGTATAATCTCGAAGAAGTAGTGACGAGAGGTTGACTCGATACTCACTAAGGTCAAACAGTAATAGAAATAAACAGGATATAAGGGAAGCAATAGACATGTAAATAGTGCACCACCGTTACAAAGATAATACAGAGTTTCCAAATAAATAATGAAAGCAATAACAACTTACTTGTCCCTCTTCCCAAACATCTGTCAAATCACAAATAAGGAAAACGGTACCAAACAGACATGCGCACACAAGAGTAAGACAATCGGTCGGAGTCAGAATAGCTATGTACTGTCGGGGATCGACCGGCCCGTACCAAGAGTGCATGATTAACAATAATCCTTCCTACGCACTGCCGGGTATCGATCGGCACGTACCAAGAGTGTGTCTATCAATGTAATCATATCATATCATAGTGTAACTTCATCCATGCATTGTCGGGGATCGACCGGCCCGTACCAAAAGTGCATTCTTAATTAAATATCGGTGCACTACCGGGGATCGACCGGCCCGTACCAAGAGTGCACCATAAATCCGCCGTGGCGTACGACCCGCTCCCATAAGAGTGAAGGAAATTACATATCGCTCGCGGGATGTAAATTACGAAGAGACAACATGCGCACACATAATGTAAAGTTCATTTCACCACAATCCTTTCCAATTATTTAAGTAAATGAAAGCTCAGGGAAACAGTAACATATATAAAAGCATGAATCTAAGCATATAGTTCGTTTAAGGCAGAATACATGGCATGTTGTGGTCCTAAGCTACCCGGACGTGACAATAGTAGTCGCTACGTACGGACTCTCGTCATGTGGTACGCACGTACCCCGAAACACAAACATACAACACATAGAACACCAATGGGGACAATTTCCTCTTACAAGGTTAGAAAGGAGACTCACCTCGTGACGATATCACCCTTCGGATCAAGGATGCGCTCGAATCTCCGAAATATACTCTCGACGACTCGTAACTAGCCAAACATGGTATAATTGAATCAATTTCAGTTCCAAGAAGGAGAATTAACAAGAAATCCCAAAATTAAGCATTCTTGATAGTTTTCAGAATTTCGACCCCAGGCCCGCACGTTCGGATTTTGAAAATTCTTGAAGGAATCAATTACCCGGAGTCTAAGGATCATAATTATGCAAGTTATTGCTAGAATTCATGGCAAAAATGGATAATTCATAACTTCCCAAAATCACTAAATTTCTATCAATTTCCATGAATTTTTGAGATAATTTAGAAGAGACTTTCATTAGGAATTGATGTTATAACCATGAAATTATGGAATTTACTTACCTTGATAATAATGGAGGAAGGTCCCTTGAAGAGCTCTCTAAAGCTTGGGGAGGAAGATGAAAATGGAGGAAAAATGGGCTAGGTCCCGTATTAAAATACATTGCCCAACTGCTTGTACTATGCGATCGCAGATGGGCTAGTGCGTTCGCACAGGGCAATTGCCCAGGGCCCTCCAGAAGCAAAGTGCGATCACAACTGAAGGCTGGCGATTGCAGAGAGTGGCAGCAGGGGAGGGGGGTAGGCAGCTTTGTGCAATCGCGGGGGTGAGGGCTACGATCGCGGAGAACAAAAAGGGCCCAGTCAAAGCATACCTTGTGCGATCGCGGATAGACCTATGCGATCGCACATGTCATTCTTCCACCCCAGGTCCTACCTCTTGTGCGATCGCAGCTGATTGCCTGCAAACGCACTGAAGAAAACCAGATAGAAAAATTCTTGTGTTTTGGAATTAACTCTTAGGGGTCCGAAACTCACCCGAGCCGCTCGGGACACTGTTCAAAGACACCAATAAGTCTTTATTCATGATACGGACTCACTCGAACTTCCGGAACATTAAAAACAACAACGAAACTCAAAATTCAACCCCAAAACCAAATTGAATCAACTTAAGATCTTAAGAAATTCTAGAATTCACTTCATTGCGCCGAACGAGTCTATACTACTCGGAATGACTTTAAATTTTGCAGACAAGTCATGAATGACTATACATAACTATTTCCGGTCCTGAAATTCCGTTCGGACCTCGATAGCACAAAATCTCGTCCCAAACCAAATTTCAAACATAAGGAAATCCTGATTTCCATTTCGGGCGCCTGAATGCTCCCGGGTGATCAAAAACCCGAGCCTAACATACACCCAAGTCTGAAATCGTCATACGGAGCTACTGGAGCTGTAAGAACTCGATTTTGAGGTTGTTTGCTCAATATGTTGACCGAAGTCAAACTTGACCAATTAGGCCAACCTTAAGAAACCAAATGTTCCTAAATCACCCAGACTATCCCCAAATCCTGAACCACCCGCTCCCGCAAGTCATAAAGCACGAATAGCTGTTATGGAAGGTTTTATTTAAAGAAACAGGATCCTAATACGCAAAACGATCGGCTAGGTCGTTACATCATTGACAAAGAAAAAACATATGACAAAGTCCCTAGGGAGTTCCTTTGGAGGTGTTTAGAGGCTAGAGGTGTGTGTGTAGCATACACTAGGGCGATTAAGGACGTATATGATAGAGATAAGACCGGGGTAAGGATAACATGAGGAGACTCGGAATACTTCCCAATTGTGATAGGGTACGTCACACTAGGGTTCGACTCTTAGTTCATTTTTATTTTCTTTGACGATGGACGTACTTACACGACACATTCAAAGGAAAGTATCATCGTGCATGTATTTTTTGATTACAAGGTACTGACTGACAAGAAGCGAGACGAAGTTAATGCGAGGCTGGAGATTTGAAGACAGACTTTAGAGTCGAAAGGTTTCAAGTTGAGCATGACCAAAATAGAACACTTGGAGTGCAGTTTCAAAGACGTGACTCGTGAAGCAGACATGAACGTGAGTCTTGATACACATGTAATACCCTATAGAGGAATTCACACGTATCTTGCGTCCGTCATCCAAGGTAATTGGGGTATTGACGAGGATGTCACACATCATATTGGAGCAGGATAAATAAAAATAAGGTCACATCTGGTATTTTGTGTGATAAGAATATGCCACAAAGACTTAAAGGCAAGTTTTACAGAGTGGCAGTTAGACTGGCTATGTTGTATGGAATTAAGTATTGTCCAGTCAAGAACTCCATGACTATAAAATAAAAGAAGTAGAAATGAGGCTGATGAGATATATTTGTGGGCATACCGGGAGCGACAAGATTAGGAATGAAGACATTCCAAACAAGGTGCACGATCTTGGCCATGAAGATGAGAGATAGAGGTAGGCCTAAGAAGTATTAGGGAGAGGTAATTAGGTAGAATATGGCACAACTTCAGCTTACCGAAGACATGGCCTTGATAAGAGGGTCTGGAGGTCGAGAATTAGGGTAGAAGGTTAGTAGGTAGTCAAGTTTATCTTTTTCTATTACTTAGTGTTATTCTCGTATTTTCTTAGACATAGATCTTTATTACTACCTGTTATTTCTTTCGCTTCGTTTTCCTTCTCTTGTTGTTGTCATTGCTTGTTGTGACTACTTCCTTTTCATATTTTCTTAAGAAAAAGGCTTATCAGAAATAGTCTATTTACCTTCGTAAAGTAGGGGTAAGGTCTGCCTAACATTACTCTCCTCAAACTACATTTGTGAGATTATACTAGATTTTTTATTGTTATTAACCGTTGTCTCAAAAGAATATGTTATTGTTGACATTTATACAAAATTAACCACGAAAACAAATATAGAAGTGCTATGAAATATTATATTATGTAGTGGATGTTTGTAACTTTTAAAGAAGTGTCACGACCCAAAACCAAACCGGTCGTGATGGCGCCTATTGTGGAACTAGGCAAGCCGACGCACTCCCAAACAATCCGATTTTTTATTAAAAGTTAGATAATAGCCTTTTTCAAACTGAAATTTCGTAAACGAGGTAAACTCAAAGAAAAATAAAAATCCGGAAAATAGAATTCATGAGAAAATACTACAATTGTTCTGAAATATAGCAAGACTAACATAGTATGAGAATAGATAAAATACACTAAAAGGGAGATAAGGAAGGAGAAAGGCAGGACTCCGATCGCCACGCAGCTACCTCGCGATCTTCGATGAAAGTCCGCGACCGGAATAGTCAAGAGCCACTAGCGTGGCTTGAGATACCTGGATCTACACACAAGGTGCATGGGGTAACGTGAGTACACCAACTCAGTAAGTAACAAGTCCAAAATATGTATTGATAGGTAGTAACAGACTAAACCACAATGGATAACCAAAATTTAAAATGTGCAGTAAAGTAGGCATGCTTTCCATTCAATTATCCATCTCGAGCAGTAAAATAAATGCAAGTCTGAACAATGTAAAATAATAAGCTTAACATATCTCTAAGTTCAAATGCACAGAATGCATGAAAATGTACCATGTACCTCCACTCTCAAGTGCTCAACCACTCGGTATTGTATATGGCCATCCGGGCCAGAGAAGATCCATCCCGGAATATATACACATCACTGACAACAGTCACTCAGTACCAAGGAAGGCCATTCCAGTTGTCACGACCCACATTCCCAACCTTAGGGATCGTGATGGCGCTTAACACCAAACTTTCTAGGCAAGTCAATGTTAGAAGTTGATTACTAATTTCCTTAATTAATTACTTAAGCATATATAAATAAATTCGAAATAAACTTAATTAAAAAAATTCCCAACAACATTAAAATAAAATAATATAATAACCAATTAAATAAAACGAACCACGAACTAATTATATAAATAATTCTAAGACTACCCCAGGGTCTGGAGTTACAATCCACAAACTACAAAAGAATACTACAAATAATGGGAAAGAAATAGTGTGACTGTTCTGAATAATATAAAACAGTATATGTAAAAATAGGAGAAGCTTCTCGGGATCTGCGAACGCCGGCAGATGTACCTCGTGTGTCCAAATGAATAGGTATTCGTCCTGAAATCCTCTACTGCTGATTAGTACCTGGATCTGTGCAAAAGAGCACATAGTGTAGTATCAGTACAACCGATCCCATGTACTGAGTAAGTCACGAGCCTAACCTCGATGAAGTAGTGACGAGGCTAAGGCGGAGCTTTAACAATATAATCGGTAAAAATAATAAATAATAAAGCAAGAAAGAAATCTAAATAAATCAATGTTGCAACAAAATAAAATAACTCCTCTACCTTTTTTAGGTCTCAGCTATAACCAATTCTCAAATAATTTTCAAATTTCCAATCTTTAACTTTAAATAAAAATGGTGCTAAAAATATATAAAGAGTAGTAAATAAACATTTAAGCTTTTCAAAACATTATTTTCTTTAAAAATCAGTAAAATATAAATGTCCTCCCTCATCGCTCCTTGTTGCAGCGTGCAACCCGCTCCCACCAGTCCTCCCTTATTGCTCCTCCCTAAAAATATCACCCTTATTATTCCTGTTGCGGCGTGCAGCCCCATCCCACCTGTCCACTCTTATCACTCCTTGTTGCGGCGTGCAACCCGCTCCTACCAGACATATCATATCAATTTATTCATAAATTTCACAACTCAGGCCAAGCCTTACATAATATTTTTGTCTCAACAATTATAAATAAGAAACTGTATATTTTCTCATGACTTCATCAATATCCTCTCAACCATGAAACCAACAGGAACATCAAAATATATATATTTATTTCGTAAAAACAATGCCAAACCTCTCAACCATTTTATACCACGAGAAAACCAGCTCAAACAACTAATACTCTTTCCAAAATAGCCACAACAATATCTAACAGCAAATTAATAAGGCCAAGTAGTCCTAGAAACAATAATGAACATATAACTATTAAGACAATAATCAATTTAGTTGGGCACGGGAAAGGGATCATGTTTAACAGACAATTTGGGTGGTGCATAGATACTTGTCACCTCACCTATATACCACGCCCATGCATTTCACATAGCAAACAAGTGGGGATTCATATTCCCTCAAGTAAAGTTAGACCAAACACATACCTCAATTTCGCTGGCCACTCACTGCTCAATTATTGCTTTCCCTTTTGAGTTCACCTCTAACTTGCTCGAATCTAATCACAATTAACTTAACATCATTAACTATTTCTAAAGAAACTAACTTTATTGAAAAATATAATTCTTTCCTAAGTTTTCTCAAAAAAAGTGATAACCCGACCCGGGGCCCATTGGTCTAAACTCGGAGTTCGGACCAAATTACGCTTACCCATTCGTCCCCGAACCCAAATATACTATTAGTTCTGGAATCCGACTTTAATTCAATGTAAAAATTTGATTTTTTATAAAATTCTTTAATTCTATTCAAACCCTCAATTTTTACCATAAAAATTCTTTGTTTTTGCTTTAAAAGTGATGAAAAACAATAAGAATGTGAAAGAACAAAGTTTGGAATTTATTACCTATGACTTGGAGATGAAGATTGTTGAAGAAAATCGCTTTTAGGGCTGAAAACCTCAAAATTCTGGTGAAGAAGAAGGTGTGCTCGGTTTTTAAAAGGTATTTATATTAGCAGGACAGGAGACCTATGCGATCACATTAAATGGGGTGCGATCGCATAAAGAAGGGGGTTGGGCAGTGCGTTCGCATGGGGAGGGGTGCGATCGCATAATGTATTGGTCTCCCCCCCCCCCAGGCCTGTTCTTAAACAACGACATGGCATAGCTTGGCTTGCGTTCGCATAGCCAAGCCCAGGTGAAGCAATACGATCGCATATACAGCATTATGTTTGCACAGTACATCAAAACAGGGACCTCAAACTTTTACTCTATGCGATCGCGGAAGAATTTATGCGATCGCATAGAACAAAATACCTGGATACCAGAAAAGGAAAAACCATCAGTTCTTTATTAAGTGTAAAACACCCCGTGGCCAATTCGAAACTCACCCGAGGCCTCGGGGCTCTAAAAAAATCATGCACGCAAGTCTAAAAACATCATACAGACTTGCTCGTGTGATCAAATCATGAAAATAACGTGTAAATCTATGAATTAAACCCCAATACTCATCATTTTCAACAAGAACTCTTAAAGTTCATAATTTGTCAACCGGATGTCCGAATCATGCCAAACAAACTCCGTTTCTCACCAAATTTTACAGTTAGCCTTTTACTATCATAACCAAATTTGTACTGGGCTCCGGAACCAAAATACGGGCTCGATACAATTGATTTAAATATTATTTCTTTTCTTTAATTCATAAATATTTCAGCAAAACAATTTCTTTCAAAAATTGATTTTTAAGGCTTGGGACCTCGAAAATCATTTCGGGGCATACGCCCGAGTTCCATATTATACTGCGGACCTCCCGGAATCGTCGAAACAGAGATCCAGGTCTGTTTAATCAAAATGTTTACCAAAGTCAACTTTTATCAAATTTAATTCTAAAAATCACTATTTCTCATATTTTCACATAAGTTCTTTCCGGTTTCACGCCCCGACTGCGCACGCAAATGAATGTATTTAATTTTAGTATTTTTATGGCTATTACGCATGGAATGGAGTCTAATTTTATAAAATGACCCCTTGGGTCATCATAATCTCCACCTCTAAAACACACATTCGTCCTCGAACGGACATAGAAATTTACCTTAATTAGCAAACAAGTGTGGGTATCTACCCTGCATGTCCGATTCAGACTCCTAGGTAGCTGCCTCAATGGATTGGCCTCTCCACTGCACTCGAACTGACGGATAACTCCTAGATCTCAATTGGCAAACCTGCCGGTCTAAAATGGCTACCGTCTCCTCCTCATAAGTCAAGTCTTTGTCCAACTGGACAGAGGTGAAATCTAACACGTGGGACGGGTCTCCGTGATATTTCCAGAGCATAGACACATGGAATACCGGATGAACTGAGGATAACCCTGAAGGAAATACAGGTCTATAAGCTACCTCCCCCACTCTATCAAGAATCTCAAACGGCCCGATATACCTAGGGCTCAGCATACCCTTCTTCCCAAATCTCATCACACCCTTCATGGGCAACACGCGAAGCTATACTCTCTCTCCAACCATGAATGCCACATCACGGACCTTACGACCAGCATAACTATTTTGCTTAGACTGAGCTGCACGAAGTCTCTCCTGAATAATATTGACCTTATCTAAGGCCTCATGAACTAATTCTTTACCCAACAACCGAGCCTCTCCCGGCTCAAACCATCCAACTGGCGATATGCGCCGTCTACCATACAACGCCTCATAAGGAGCCATCTAAATGCTCGACTGATAGCTATTATTATAAGCAAACTCCGCTAACGGCAATAACTGATCCCATGAATATCCTAAGTCAATAACACAAGCGCGAAGCATATCCTCCAATATCTGAATAGTACGTTCGGACTGCCCGTCAATCTGAGGGTGAAATGTTGTACTCAACTCTACTCGGGTACTCAACTCACGCTAAACTACCCTCCAAAACTGTGAAGTAAACTGCGTACCCCGATCAAAAATGATAGACACGGGCACACCATGAAGGCGAACAATCTCCCATATATATAACTCAGCCAACCGCTCTGAAGTATAAGTACTTGCCACAGGAACAAAATGTGATGATTTAGTCAGCCTATCCACAATAACCCAAACCGCCTCGAATTTCCTCTGAGTCCGTGGGAGCCCAACAACTAAGTCCATAGTGATACGCTCCTACTTCCACTCAGGAATCTCTATCTGCTGAAGCAAACCAGCAGTTCTTTGATGCTCATACTTTACCTGCTGACAATTTAATCAATGAGCCACATACGCAACAATGTCCTTTTTCATCCTCCTCCACCAATAATGCTGCCTCAAATCTTGGTACATTTTTTTGGACACCCCTGGGTGAATAGAATACTTAGAACTGTGAGCCTCCTCAAGGATAACCTCACGAAGGCCATCAACATTAGGCACACATAACCGACCCTGCATCCTCAAAAAACCATCATCTCCAACTGTAACCTGCTTGGCACCACCATGCCGAACTGTGTCCTTAAGAACAGCCCAATGCGGGTCATCATACTGCCACTCCGGGATACGCTCGATTAGAGAAGATCGAGCGACTATACAAGCTAGAACACTGCTGAGCTAAATATCCAACCTCATGAATTGATTAGCTAATAACCTAATACCTGCGGCTAACGGCCTCTAACCGAATGGAATATATGTAAGGCTGCCCATACTCACCGCATTTCTAGTCAATGCATCGGCCACCCTGTTGGCCTTCCTTGGATGACATAATATGGTGACATTATAATCCTTCAATAACTCTAACCACCTCTGCAACCTCAAATTAAGCTCCCTTTTGCTTGAATAAGTACGGGAGACTTTGATGGTAAGTGAAAACCTCACACAGCGCGCCGTAAGGATAATGCCTCCAAATTTTCAATGCATGAACGATGGCTGCCAACTCTAAGTCATGAACATGATAATTCTTCTCATGGACTTTTAACTGTCGAGGCGCATATGGAATCACCCTGCCACCTTGCATCAATACTGCTCCAAGTCCAACTCGGGAAGCATCACAATACGGCGTGAAAGAACCTGAACCTAATGGTAACACCAACACCGGTGCTGAAGTCAAGGTTGTCTTGAGCTTCTGAAATCTCACCTCATTCTCGTCCGACCATTTGAATGGAACACCCTTCTGGCTCAATATGATCTTAATAGTCGTTCATAGTCAGTTACAGAATCATCAAGTAACTTCACGTCAACAGAGAAAATCTCCTATCAAACCTTCACAATACTGATAACGAGATGCGATTCTTGAAGACCTCGTAATTATATAATCAAATTAACGTGTCTTATTTAACGCCACCTAGGTGGGAACATACCTCGTTGGTCAAAGCTCGATAATTATAACACGAATTTGGAAAATTATGCACAGTAAATTAATTAATTAATTTCTTTATTTACTTATTATTAGTATTACTTTTATTTTTAGTTATTCATTCATTATTACGATTATTATCATTAATTCATACATAAATTGTTGAATAAGACTAATAGGCATGACTCCCTACCAGTACTATAGTAAATTATTATTTTTTATTCACAAGGGAGAATTTAAACACAAGAATTTTCATCACAAGGACATCGTACTTACATAACTTCAACTGCAGCTCGTATCCCGATTTAAACATCTCAAATCATATTAAAATGCGAGGATCTCGTCCTAAATTATAAATTACATGCTACATGGGTATCGTGCCAATCGAAACATTGCATTTCCTTCCTTTAAATATATTCTATTAAACAAAACTACAACACGTAATGATAGACACAACTATCTCCATAGAATTTCTCAATACGAGTATTCACATAATTAGATTTTTGAGTTTCGTAGCTCATCCGAGAGTAGAGCATATTAGAAGAATTTTATTAGTTACGCATAACCATATTAAGTTCAGGAAATAATCACTTTATATTAATTAGAGATTGTTCTTGGAATGACACCATTTAATGTAACGACCTCAGCCATAACATAGAAAATATACCAACAGGCTGGGTCTCCACCTCTAGGAGTCTGACCTCCACCTTCGACATGTAAGTTGAATTGTAACTACAATTGGACACGTAGCCTGAGTGCTCTGATGAAATATGACTCTCCCAAGTCTAGTACAGTTTCTACCACTAGCCAAAATAAGGTATAATCTTGCCCCGAGTTGCACTAAATTTTACAATCATAATTGAGTCCTTTAATGAGTCTATGCACTTTCTCTCTGTCTATATAAACCGAAGTAGGAGTATGACGGGCTAACTTATCGAACCTGATGGTATATTCTGACACCGTCATATGACCTGACATAACTATTCAAACCTTATGCGCCACGTATTATGGAGAGTCCGAGAAACAACTCTCTCAAAAGCATTTCTGAGAACTGAGTCAAGTAATTGATGCTGCATTGGCTGGTCATCCTCTTCGTAGGCTTTCCACAAACATCGGTGGCCAATTTATCTTTTACTCTGCTGACACAACACTGCAGAGCTACCCCCTTTTATTCATATATTATTCATTATTCTTTTGGGGTAACTGTAACGACCCGGTCAGTCATTCCGTAGAATTTGCACCGTTATTCCTGTTATTGCCTTGGCATAGGTTGGTTATAATGATATTGATTTGTTAGAGTTGGTAGGCTCGGAATCGGATAGTTGTAGTGAGAGTTTAGCCATTTAGTCTTTAAAAATAGCCTTAAAGTGGGAAAAGTCAACCAAGAGTTGACTTATTGGTAAACGACCTCGGAATGCGGATTTTATGGTTCGGATAGCTTTGTTAGGTGATTTGGGACTTAGGGGTGTGTTCGGAGTATTTATGTGATGTCCGTAGTAGAATTAGGCTTGAATTGGAGAAAGTTAGTTTTTGGCAATTTCCGGTCGGCAGTGGAAAATAGGCTATCAGGGTCGAAATGGAATTCCATAAAATGGAACAGGTTCGTAATGTCATTTTTGATATGTCTGCAAAATTTCAGGTCAATCGGATGTGTTTTGGATAGTTTCGGCATCATTGGTGGAATTTAGAAGTTTCAAAGTTCATAGGCTTGAATTCGATGTGATTTTGGTATTTTGATGTTATTTTTAATGTCTCTAGAGTGAAAATAAGTTTGAATGACCATTTATGATATGTTGGAATATTTGGTTGGGGTCCTGAGGGGATCAGGATAGATTTCGGATGGTTAACGGGAAGTTTGGAGTGACTTTTGTGATTCCGCAAGTTGTTGTTGCTGGTGTTTTCGCACCTGCGGAAAGGGAGCCGCAGGTGCAGTTCCGCAGGTGCGAGATTTAGCTGAGTGGGGAGTGGTTTGCAGGTGCGATGAATTTTTCGCACCTGCGAGGTCGCAGGCGCGGAAGATGAATCGCAGGTGCGGAAGGAGCATTGCACCTGCGAAGCCGCAGGTGCGAGTAAGTGGTCGCAAGTGCGAGATCCCTGGACAGAAAGTATAAAACTAGCCTTCACAAATTTTAGCCATTTTTCGCAATATTTCATCCGGGTTTGAAGCTTTTGAAGGGTTTTTGAAGAGGAAAATCGATATTTTATCATTGAGGTAAGGTTTTTCGACTCTAAACTCATTTATGTGTGATTAAAGGTCTGATTAATGGTGAAATTGGGGGAAACATCAGTGGAAAAAATGTAAAACTAGGGCTTGATTTTAAGAGGCCTTCAAGGGTGATTTGAGGGGTCATTTGGACTTCTCTTTCAGCGTTCTTTATATGTATAGACTCGTGAGGAGATGGGGATCGTGTTGGTATAAATTTAGTTGAGTTCCGAGACGTGGGCCCGGGGGTCGGGTTTGACCAATTTCGGGATTATTGAGTATTCTTGATAAAACATTGATTGGGTTTCACCCATTAGCATGTAATAATGATATACACTTGATTGTTGGTAGATTTGGAGCGCTCGGAGGTCAAATTTCGAGGCAAGGGCACTGCGGAGTAGTGTTTTAGTCGCTTTTGAGGTAAGTAACGCTTCCAAACTTGGAACTGAGGGTTCGAAACCCCAAACTGTCTGATATTTGATGTTAATTAAGGTGACTCACTTGAAAAGTGACGGGCATGCGAGCGTACACCGGATATTTGTAGCCTGGCTCATCCCAGGGCACTACCTAATGGTTATCTCAGGTTGATATTGGTACTGTGAAGTTTGCGTTTACCTTGAAGACAATAGAATCATGCTAAGTATAAATGTTAAGGCTTTACGCCGATATGTTCAGACCGGAACGGTCTATTATTGCTGTCTTTGTTTATGATTATTGTTTCCATGTACTCGATCCTGTTGTAGTATATTTTCTTGCCTTAGTCTCAGAAACTGTTACTTACATGCATATTTATCATTGTTTGGGTTGATTTATACATCTGTGAACTGTATAAGTGAGACTGGAAAAAAGGTATTGACTGAGTGTGGCCGAGAGCCTGGTATTGAGACAGTTATGAGATTGGCCTGCACACTGCAGCGATCATTGAATCATGCCTTCGTTGGCTTGATATAGCGCTTGGGCTTATAGGAGACCCTTCGGAGTCTTTACACCGCCAGTGAGCGCACAAATATTTAGGGATTGATCTTCCATGGACATGGATCTGGTCCGAATGATATGTTCCGGAGATGGATCTTCTCCGTGGTGTTTATGTTCCGGAGATGGATCTTCTCTGTGGTATTTATGTTTCGGAGATGGATCTTCTCTGTGGTGTTTAGGTTCCGGAGATGGATCTTCTCCATGGTGTTTATGTTCTGGAGATGGATCTTCTCCGTGGGGCTAGATTGGCCTTTTTCCTCAGTACTAGGTGACTGTGTCACCTGTGTTATGTAATATCTGGGATGGACCTTCCCTGGGCCGGAAGGCCAGATTCTAGTACTGAGTGGACCACCTTATGAGAGTTGGATTACTGAGTACACATCATTCTTGATTCTATATGAATTCATGCAGGTATGCAGGGCTACAAATAATGATGGATGCATCTTGTTTATTTTCTGATATATTACTGTCATGACAAAGTTATATATTGTTGTTCATAACTATCGGAGGTTTAGTCTATCACTACCTCTCATCCCGTAGTTTGGTTTCGTTACTACTGAGTTGGTGTACTCACGTTACCCCCTGCACTTTGTGTGCAGATCCAGGTACACCGAGATTCAGCTCTGGACAGCGAGTATCATCAGTTTCATCAGTGTTGACAAGGTAGCAGCTGGCGTCCGTCATCTCGTCATCTCTTTCTCTTCTACCTGTCGTATTTACTTTCAGACTATGTTGGTCATTTCTTTTCGAATTGTATTATGTATTAGCAGCTCATGACTGTGTGACACTAGATCCGGGAGTTGTAGATTTTGGGTTTTTGGTTTCATAAGCTTCTTTTAAATACATATCTTTAGTATATTTAACTTCAGGCAGTTGAAAAAGGGTAACTTACTTAATAAACGATTCAGGATTAGTTACAATAGGTGGCTGGCCTGGTTTAATGACAGGCACCATCACGACCCGCAATTGGGTCGTGAGAAGTTAGTATCAGAGCTCTAGGTTAAATAGGTCTCACCAGTCATGAGCAGGTTTAGTAGAGTCTTGCGCATCCGTACGGAGACGTTTGTACTTATCTTTGAGAGGATACCAAACCCTTAGGAAACATTCCACATTCTTGAATTCTTGCCGTGCGAATCCATTTGATTCATTAAAAAGCGTAACTCTTTGAATTCCTTTCATGTATTCGAATGCGCATGCGAGCGCTTGGTATCAGTTGTGCGTCGGCGGCTGGTGACTTCCATGGGTGAGATATGATTTTTAAAATGTTAATAATTGGCCAGTCGGAAGGACTTGAGGTAGGATTTTTTTGTGTGGCTTGAGTGCTAAGATTTTGGTTGTGTAAGCACATGTGTTGGGGGACTTATATGTCCGTTTGTGTACTTATTGATGGAACCTTGTTACTAGATGACTACGTGGTGAGTGTGGGTGATAGTCAGATGTGTTCAGGTTGTGTGATTGTGACAAGAATGGAGTAGCTGGAGATGTGGCAAGAATCATTGATTATTTGACTTATGTATTGAGTTAAAATATGGCTTAAAGTTATGAGTATTGAAGGACATCTCTTATAGTTTAGTTGTGGAGTGAAGTGGGTTTTCCTGTTATGTTCTGAGTTCCTGTGATGTCTTTTGAGCTGACAATTGCCCCATCAATGTTCATGTAATTGACTGACGGTGCATTCAGCCATGTTATAACTTCTTGGTTATTGTGTTCATGGATGAAATCCTGGCATACTCGCGTAGAAAGGGTAGTATCCTCAGTATTTGATTATAGTATTACAAGGATATAGGGAGGAGAAGCCTTGTGCAGAGTTCTCCAAGTGTGAATTTTTGGCTCAGTTCAGTAGCCTTCTTGGGACACATGGTGTTCAGTGAAGGTATTCATGTGGTCAGACGAGTGTGAGTAGAGCTTCCAGAAGCTCAAGATTTCCTTGACCACGGTCCCAGTGTTAGTATTGCCATCAGCTTCAGGTTCTTATACTGCCTAATGGGATGTCTCGAGGGCAGGCAGTGGTTATGTTCTGATGTAGCAAGGTATAGTGATTGCGTGATAGCTATGAATTTTGGAAGTGTATAGGGAGATATCATTTGGGGGTTAAGCAGGCAGGGGTATTTCCTGCGGGTTGTCCTGAGGTGTGTGGCCCTTATGTCTATCGGTAGTAAGTTCTCTCTATCATTAAATGATGTATGTTGTAGTTTGAGTTTAAATTACTTGAGGGAGTTGGCATGACCATTACTATGGTGAATACGAGATTTGCATACGAGTTGAGGGTTAGATGATCTAGGTCATATGAGCATATGAAGGATTTAGTTGAATCCCACCACAATATGGTGGCACTAATAGTGTATGGTCATCATGAGTTATTGTTTGTCTTGATCGTTGGCTTTGAGCCAAGTGGGGGAGTATGTTAATAGTAAGTTGATTGCACGATTATGTGTTGTATTGGTTTTGGTTCGAGGTAGATTGGTGAATCAGTTATGACCTGCAGAGGTGGAGTCTGGGAATGACTCGAGTAATGGAAATGTCTTCGATACAAGTTGTATTGTACTTTACAGATAGTGGAATTCATTGTATGATGGAAATGTACTGGTAAGTGTAGAGTGTGCAATGTATGAGTGTGCTTGTTGCTTCAAGGTTGTGGATTACTTTCCTAGTATGTGGATTACAAGCGGGGTCAGGTCGTTCTGTTTACTTGGTTAGTGTAATTGAAATTGCATAGAGTAAATGACGTTTGAGAATGGCTCAGACGGATTCAAGATTATATGTAGCGATCGATGATTTTCAAGGTGTGAGAAGGGCTAGAACTAAGATTTACGGGAAGGTGTCAAGGCTTGTGGTGTATTTGCATTATCATGGATTATATCCATCAGTATCAGGAAGTGAAGGTAATGGCTTTAAATTCGCAGGAAGTCCCTTCAGGGTAACTATTTCTAATGTGGTGAATTTGGGGGTAATTGAGGGAGTATTCAACGGCTTATGAGCCTTAGATGGTATATTTTTATGTTCGGGTTTTGTGCGGTGAGTCGAGATTGAGAATTGCGGTATTATGGCCAGAAGGAGTATCAATTCGAAGGTAAGTCAGAAGAAACTTGGATAAATAGGACATCTTGGTAGTACGTCGGATCGGAATGATAAGGGATATGGTTAGTTCGTTGGTGTATATAAGGTAATGAGTTGTTACAGGTGTTTCTTAGCAATTCTCTTGGAATTGGTGGCATGCGTAGCTTGGCTGAGTTAGAAGGATTCAGTTCTGGCGGTTTGGTGTTGTGCAAATATGCTTCAAGAGTTCTTGATGGTGTCTACCACAATTAGAGATGTATATTTCTACTGGCGTGAGGGCCATGTGATGTGTAGTGATTTTTCTTCTAGATGGGATCAAATGGAAAGTTCTTGGTTAGTTGGGTACGTAGTTGTTGTGGCTAGGAAGGGAGCATGAAGTTCTCATATTTATCATAGGATTGCATGGCGTATGTGGTATTTGTGTATAGTGGCATATGTGAGGTCACAGTTCAGTTCTGGAAGGAAGGTCAGAACTGGCAGTTTCAGATGATTAGGTAAAGGATACCAGTATTGGGTGGCTGGATGAGAGTATACATTCATTAAGTACAATGTGTTTAAGGCAATATGTTTGAATAAGGGTGCTTTATTGGTGTTACGTCGCTCTCTTGTTGGATCGACTGCTGATATTCAAGGTTTCTTGGTGACACAGAGGAACTATGGGGGTATCCCCCGTGGAAAGATTGAGTATCAGGGATGTGTTATGTATTCGAGTAGTGGAGTGGAGATTAGATATAGTAAATTTGTGCGCTTCATGGACTTTGAGACTAAGAGTTCTAGTAAACGAATTATTTTGTGGTGGTGAACTATGATGATGTGAGCAAAGCTAGTCAGGTGTTAGTATATGTCATAATTCATGCATTATGAACCTTTGGAGTGTTATCTACCTGTTGTGGATGACCAGAGTTGATTTAGAATATAATTATCGGTAGGCCAGTATGGGTGTGTGTTCTACACTGAGTCGGAATCATTGACCCCAAATTGCTATTGTGGAGGGATGTACCATTTGATTGTCACTGAGCTTATTCATGTTTTGGAATGATCTATGTGTTACCTTTCGGTGTTTTGAGGAGTTGTGATCATTGGTTGTATATGTGCATAGGGTGTAGTTCTATTAGGGCTCTATAGAGAGATTTGAGTAAGGTAAGTAATTGGGTGTTGCATGATTGAGACGTGTTGGTTATGTTCTTTCTGGTTCGGGTGGCATGGTATCGTCCGATTTTCCCGTGGTTATGGCAACACACTTTGAGTAATTGATGTCAAATTTCGCATGGTTATTGATTTTGAGCAAGGTGGCTTGGAGTATGTCATGTGGTCCAGCGGTTGGATGTGATCACGTTTTGCAGCTCAGTCAGGTAGAGTTATGATCCTTGGTGTCGAATTTGTGTGATACGATTTCACGATGTGTATCACACTTTTAGCATGTTGTGGTAATGGCAAGAGTTAGTGGCAGTATAGTTCTCTCGTCTAAATCTTCCATTTTATGAATTGAGATATTGGCATGTTGTTATTGAGTGCACGAGTTGTACAAGTTATGGATCTGGATAGTATTGGTTCTGATCGGACTAATGGTTATTGGTTTCTGCGTGTTTCTCTCATCATCGGCACCATATGAAGGTGTTAAAGCAAGGCTTTGTTGATAAGAGGTTATCACCGGTATTGGGTTGTTATAAATAGCTATTGTTATTAGGGGTCATCGCTATGGGCGATTGAGTCATGCGGTATATTATGTGATTTCATCTTGTGTTGCGGGTATGGCTTGAAACAGCGCGTTCAGACTGTTTCAGCTTATAGTCGTGGAAATTTGATCTTGTGAATTGACTCAGAAGTGAAAATTTAGTTCTAAGGTTGATGGGTCAGGATCAGACTTCGAAATTTCAACTGTGATGTGCTATTAGACCTATATGGAGTAAGGTGACGTGGAATCTCCTCCTAATATGTGCATGGTAGGTTACACATCAATTTTTGGTGGTGTTTGGAACAACTCTAGGCACGTTCGAGGACAAACGTATGTTTAAGTGGGGGAGAATGTAACGACCCGATCGGTTGCTCCGTAGAATTTGCACCGTTATTCCTGTTATTGCCTTGGCATAGGTTGGTTATACTGATCTTGATATGTTAGAGTTGGTAGGCTCGGAATCTGAATGGTTGTAGTGAGAGTTTAGCCATTTAGTCTTTAAAAATAGCCTTAAAG
>ML246421.1:103809-109645 GCA_005239495.1 Nicotiana undulata
ATCATATTCTGTTAAATTATATTGTTGGACCTTAGTGAGTGTCAAGTCAACCTCTCGTTACTACTTCTTCGAGATTAGACGGGATACTCACTGGGTACATATTTATTTATGTACTCATGCTACGCTTCTATACTTAATTGTACAGGTTCTCGTGCGGGTGCTTCTTGTTACCAGACCGGAGTTAGATTCTAATTATAGCTGGACCTGACTTCACGGTGAGTTGCTCTCCTGACGATCTTCGGCAGTACCATGGAGTTTTCTTTTGTTATTTTCCGTCTATTTCCTTCTGACAGTGGGACTACATAGTATATCTTTTGTATATTCTGATAGCATGCCCGTAGGACTTATGACGGTAGTTCCTGGCACACACGTGATAGTTATTATGGATTACGAGACTGTATATACTCACGCCTCCTTATGACTGCTTTTGGTTAAAACTAGTTAAACATCCTTCTTGATTTATGTTTCGGACTTTAAAACTTGGTATATGTTGAAATGATCAAATCATATAAGAAAGAACCCTTAGTAAATTGAGTGTTGGCTTGCCTAACCCCGCAGTTAGGCGCCATCACGACCTGAGTTAGGATTTGGGTCGTGACAGAATGGATTTTTATGTGCATGCATCCGGTATTTTGACGTGGTGACTACTTATTCTTCATTGCAGCTGGCGCAGGTTCACATTCACGAGATTGTACGACTTCATGGCATACCGGTATCCATTATCTCCAAATAGGGTACGTAATTTACATTGCGATTTTGGAAGGTCGTACATTGTGAGTTAGGTACACAAGTTGAGTTGAGTACAACATCCACCCTTAGAAAAACGGACAGTCCGAGCGCGCTATTCAAATACTGGAGGATATGCTTCGTACCTGTGTCTTAGCGTTAGGGGGTTCTTGGGATCTGTTCTTGCTGCTTACGATTTTTGCCTATAATAACAACTGCCAATCGTGTATTCAGATGGCTTCAAATGAGGCCTAGTATGGGAGGTGGTGTCGGTCTCTGGTAGCTTGGTATGAGCAAGGTGAGTCAAGGATTTTGGGTACTGACTTGGCTCATGATACTTTGGAAAAGGTTAAGTTTATTCAGGATCGGCTTCGTACAACCCAATCTTGAAAGAAGAGTTATGCGGATCGGAAGGTTCGCGATGTTTTGCCCATGAAGGGTGTTATGAGGTTTAGGAAGAAGGGAAAGTTGTGCCCTATGTATATCAGACCTTTTGAGATTCTTGAGAAGAATGGTGATGTGTCCTAAAAGCTTGCTTTTCCACCTACTCTAGTTGTTGTTCATCCAGTATTCCATGTTTCTATACTCGAGAAGTATCGTGGAAATCCATCCCATGTATTGGATTTCAGCTCAGTCCTGTTGGACAAGGATTTGTCTTATGATGAGGAGCCGATGGCAATCTTGGACAGGCAGGTCCATCATGTGTGTTGTCACCATAGATGTCGACGAGACATCTGAATTAAAAATAAATTGTATTGGCTTCCGTGTGTAAATAATAGACTATGCTATATAAGAATTTTTTTTGGTTTAATTAAGAACTCTTGTAGTATTAATTTAAAATAGCAATGACTACAACGATGATGTAGTAACTATTATTTTCATTTTTGAAAAGACAATAAATTGATTGAAAATCCTAATTTAAAAAATAAAGAATTATCAATAAATTATTCTAAATTTAGAAAATGCACAAAAGTAGTATCTAACCAATTGCAATAAAATGATAATTTTTTTTTGTATTTTCTTAAATTGGGAATAATTTTCAACAAATTACTTTACAATTAAAATTTGTGCAAAATACTACATTTTATCATTTTTTGACAAGGAAGCTTGCAGAATTTAATTTTAAATATGGAAGGTCGAAAATTAAGTGTCAACAGATGTCCCTCTTTGACCGGATACGATTTAAGAGTTCAGGCAAAGATATCGACATTATACTCAATTTTTCTCCGACATAACAGGGTGGGAATGAAGATGTTTTGAAGGTTGTGACCGAACTCTGGTATTTGAGTTGCCTACATATGTCGAGTTGAACGAGAATCACGTCGTGTGTAGTTCTAGAATGAGATTTGGCACTACTTATGAATCATAGCCTCAGGTCGTTGTGATACCTCCAAAGGGAGGGGTGAACCCTTCCAAGGCCGAGGCATGGGTACTCAACCACTTGCAGTGCAGAAAGGAATAGGAAAGAAGCCAACCACTGGAGAGGTAGGGCCACAGAGCCCGCTGAGTCAAGTTCTTATATCCCGTCTAGGGAAGCTTCGAAAAAGAAGGGGGTCTGGGAAGACATATTCATGACCCTGACAACATTTACAAAATTCAAAGAGTGGTGGACCGAATGATCGTTCACACTTGAGCGACAATTTCTTTTGAAGGATTTGGATAGATTCAATCCAAATGTGGGTAAACAATTCAGGGAGAGGAACAAGTGGACTTGGTCCACTCAGAGTGTTATGGATGCCAAGGAGCATTTCGTACGGGAGTTCTATGCCAATGTGGCACATATTCAGAAGGGTACTAAAGTGACCAAGGTGAGGAACCTGAAGGTCAGAGTTGATTAGAACACTCTGAACACCTACTTGGGGTTCGAGGAGGTGGAGCCAATTTAATACTTGGAAACGTTTTTAATGGGTGATGCAGCTTGCCCATGGCTAGCAGGGATCTTGGCATCTCCAAGACCATCGCCACCATGGATCACAGCGGGGGTTCCCTTTAGACGGGCCACCCTCAACTTTGAGGCAAAAGGGTGGAAAACATTAGTGTGCATCCGCATAGACCCAAGCCAAAATGAGAACAATCTTCCAATCCCCCTGGTAGTTTTAGTGGCATCTATCTTGGCCAGGTACCCAATCAATGTGGATGCCATCATGTCCGCCAATATTTTGGGAGATGTCAGGCCAGGCATAGAATATCTCATGGATGCGGGGGTGGAGCCCAGGATCTTTGATACAAAGGTTCGGGCTAAGAAGGATTTCTCATTTTATTCTCTAAAGAACCCATGGAACCCGAAGAACAAGGGTAAAATGACTACTATCATAGGCTAGTCTGATGAGCCATCGCTGGTAGTTGGAGATTCTGTTGTTATCCATTCTACAGCTTCCATGCCATCCACAGCAGACTGACCATCCATCGAGACAACTGTTATTCCTTCACATCTATCTTCAGGGCCACTAGCATCAGTATTAGTGCCTTCCTCCTCCACTTATCCACTCACTTCTTTGCGAGTCTCCCAGACATTGGCAAGTCTCAACAACTAGATGCAGACAGCTACCACAAATCTGTCTGACATATCTAATGTTGTTGCAGCACAATCTTCTACCCCAGTAGCACCACAGGTTTCTTTGTCAGTTGAGGAAACATTGAAGAAGATCTTGGACAATAAGAAGACCATCAAGAATACCTTGGTGGCACATGGGGAGCTATTGAGGGGTTAGGTAAGAAGGTGAAGAAAATGAGGAAATCAGTGGACAAGTTGAGACGTGAGGTGACCAAGATAGCAGCAGCTGGTGATCTTCCATTTGATTTACTAATGGAGGCAGATCCATCAATACCAGCAGACCTAGCAGCACCATCAGCATCAGGGGCACCAGCTGGCCAATCTGATGAACCAGACCTTGCTAGCCACACTATTTAGGAGATGCTATAGATGTTCACCAACCCGCTACTCCCTGAGCAGAGGTGATGAGATCTAGTTGGAATAGCCTGAGGGTGATGATGCTTCTATGCACACTGAGACCACGTAGGGAGTTCTCTAAACTCTCGTCCCTTCCTTATTTTGGTTTTTGAGGACAATGCTTATTCTTATTCATGGGGGTGATCTATTTTGATTTGACATGACATTGGCCTGCAATATCTATAATACTCTCATTTAATTTTTATTTTCTTTTTCATTATGTATATATTCCTCTCCCTCTATTGATGCATATATTGTCTTTCCCAATCTCGGTTTGTGTATTCATTTTTTGCTTTCAATAGTTACTTCATAGTTTCTTTATTTTGTTTCTTAGTAGTTTAGCTTCTTAACTTTCATGCCTAAGTGATCAATATGCATTTGGTTTACTTAATGCCACGGTTCTTTCCAGGGGTGGTTTTTGTGTGAACCGCGTAACTCTTCCTAACTATGGATGACGTGACAACCTTCTTAAGGGATAGAGTCCGTTTTTTATGTTTAGATCAAAACAATAGTAATAATGAATATAATTATCAAGCATGCACACTTGGTACCAACATACTTAACTACACACTTATGGTTAAAAACAAGTTCTTGGAAAGAAATGGTTCTAGTTAGTGACCTTGTGACTCTTGTGTTAACTTAGGCAATCCTCGAGTTGTTTAGTTGAACAATTAATGGTTTTCAATCTTGAATACAGTTGTTGTGGTCCCTAGACTCTATTTTCCTTAACAATCCAGATGTGTGAGAGGTGAGATGTTTTGTTGCAAGTCCAAGTACTCGTGCGAATGATCTAGAACTTGCCCCGAATGTGTTTCTAGGCAAAATTTTAAGTTTTGCTTGGCTTGAGAAGTGATTATAGGCTCTCCTTGACCCGTTTTGAATTTTTACATGGCCTTACAATGATGTTATCTGATAAGTAGGGATTTTAGCCTATTTTTCTCTCTTTTACTTAGCTTTTGGGCCAAAAATATGTGAAGGTATTCCCGGAAGTTAACTTAATGTGCTCACTTGCAGGGTATTGTTCGAAATGAGCCAACGAAGCCATAACCAACTCATAAAGGAGTCAAACTTTAACAAAAACCAAGTATGGACTAAAAGTTGTGGAACGCGGACCGCGATGGAATTGGGCAGCTGGGAAATTATCAACGCAAAGGAGGCCATTATTATGCGGCCCGCGAAATAGAGATTCAGAGAGGTTGTTTTCAGTACATAAACAAGCGCTGACTGCGTTAGAAAGTGGCAGCCGGGAAAATTACTAGCACGGTCGAGGTTTGGAATTCTGTTGAGAGCGTTTGTCAAAGCTCAGAGACTTCAGAAAGTGTGCATAATAGAAGAAGGTGGTCTGCGTCAAAATTATGCTGCCGCGAAGGAAGCTTATGCAGACGCGGTGGAAAATATGTGGTACGCGAAACTTGGTCCAGCCCAGTCTCATATGCGATGAAACACGGACCGCGCTCAATAATATGCGGCCGCAAAATCCCAAACGCGAACGCGATTAGAATTACGCATCCGAGAAACCTCCACATAGGTGTTTTTGTACAAAAATTTCAGCTTAGTATAAATAGATCTTTTCGGCAATTTTAGGCTAAGTTTTGTTTAGCAGAACACGTGAACGACTAGTTTTTACCTTTTTGGGCAATTTTAGAGTAGATTGACCTTCAAACTTTAGATTTGCATCTTGTACTTTAATATTATGGCTTATATTTCATCTTTATCATTTATTTCTGTTGTTTATTATGAGTAGCTAGACCCCTTAGCAAGGGTTGTGATCCAACCCTAGTGTGGGTATTTTAATGGGTCTTAAATTTTAGGGCTTAATTATTTATGGGTTAGTGATATTTAGCCTAATTCATGTTTTAATTGTAGAATTAGTGGTTGCAAACACTTATTCGTGTCTTTATGACTTAGGCTCTTCTTTGAAGAGGGACTAAGTCTAGGAAAATTAGGCGAACAAGGAATTGGGGTGAACTCAAGAGATTGATAGCCCCAATTAAAGGGTTAAACCTAGAGATAATAATACCTGACTTAAGCCAATTTCACTTGCATTGCATGAACACCCATTTGGCCTTCATTACATGCCGAAAAAAGCCCTACGTGATTGTCACGACCCAAACTGATGGTCCGCGACGGGCACCCGGTACCTTACTCGACCGAGTACCA
>ML246422.1:0-61212 GCA_005239495.1 Nicotiana undulata
CTGGTTCAACTGGGTTGGCATTTGTCAATCTTCAAAACCATGCAGTGACTTGATTCAACAGATTTCCCCTTTTTGATGATGACAAACTCTGTGCTTAACCATGTACATACTTCAATCCAACATAGACACTTTTTATAGATTTAAGCATTCATCATAGAGAGACCAGGTTCATTAGGTTATAAATATCACAAAAATCTTTGAAATTTTGAAAAACACATATCTTCCCCCTTTTGGCATCATTGAAAAGTTGCAAAATGATAAACTTACCAGAATTATTAACAATTACTCATGGCCANATAAGAAACTGAGAGAGAATCAATAACCAAAAAGCAAAATTCATTTATTGGATAACTGATCAAGCACCATACACAAAAAAGAAATAAGGACAGTCGCAACAATGAGCAAAACAGAAAATAAAAACAGAACAAGATAAGACAATCCCAAACTGGGTCATAGAGAGGGGTGTTTGGAGGCATTGGACTCCTAAGGCTGGGAAGGGGCAGAGGTTGTGGTCTTGGCTTGAAGAAGGGAGATCATTTGATGAAGAAAACCCTTATTCTTCTCCTTTTCTTTGGCTAATTCAGCTTTGAGAGCATCCCGCTCAGCTTCAACCTCTGTAAGGCGAGATTTCAAACGAAGGATCTCCACATCCTTTATCTCACCTTCCTGCACAAGCGTCTTGACCTTGCTATTAACAGGCAGTTTCCTGGATGAACCAGGTTCATCCTCAGGAATATTCACAATATAGTCACAGATCAGGAATGTGTTCTTCCCAAAATAGTCCTTAGCAATTTCCATTTCAGCCTTCTTCACTGGAACCTTGAAGTGAGCAAGCACAACAGTCAGGATAAACCTATAAGGTATAGCGTGTGCCTTGGCTCCATTCACAACCCTGTCCAAGAGCTGGATGATGAAGGCAGGCCAATTGATTTGTTTACCCCTGTACAAGCATTTCATAAGTGTGAGATCTATGTAGCTGGCATTGTGCCTTCGCTCTTGCCTAGGCAGTAGAAATTTGATCACAAACTCAAAGAACAGTTTGTGCTAAGGCATCATCTCACTCTTAAACACTGCCCTGGGCTCAAGTTCTTGCTCATTCTCATAGAAAAACCTGGTGATTTGAAGATCTGAGGGCAAACCATCCAGATTAGGCCACCTTTGCCTTGTGTAATCATCATAACCCTCAGAAGGGATATGCAGTATTTCCCCCAACTCCTTTGCATCAAACAAAACCTCAACTCCTTGAACCTTGGAGGATACCCTGCCATCTTTGACAATTGCGTTGGCCATAAATTCAACCAACTCATTCCTAGCCAGCCTTCCCTCAAGGTGAAGAACCAGGTCCTTCCACCCTTGCACATCCAAGGTATCCATCAGGAAAATCATCCCTGATTCCTCAAGGTCTCTAAACAGCTTCCCCTTCAAGATAGTACGCTTTCCAAACATTGTGAGTTTGTCAGTCTCCTCACCAGACACTTCCCCCTCTTCTCCACTCCATTCCTCATCATCAACAATTTTTACTTTCTTTGACTCAGACCTGGTCCTCTTTGCAACTGTTGAGGGTGTGGCAGACACAGATGCTGACTTCTTGGAAGAAGCCTTAACTTTCTTAGGTTTTGGTGTCTCAACGTCAACTTTTGCTGGTTGATCCTCCTGATGGACCAGGTCCATCTCTTCGTCATCAACATGAAATGTCTCAACAGGCTCTCCAACTTTTGCCTTTCCTTTGGCATACTTCTTCTTCTTGCTCTCTCTCAGAGCTTTTTCCAATTCTTCTTCTCCTTGCCTAACAGTGCTTCTAGTAGCACGACTCTTTGGGGCAGGAGCATCAGCATAAAATGAAGCTTTCCTCGTCATGGTTGGAACAGGGGTAGTAGCTTTCTTGGATTTTGGAGTTCTTTTCTTTTTGGGATTGTAGGACTCCCCCAACCTTTTCATCAACTCAGCCAACGTTTCCTCAATAGATGAACCAAGTTCATCTACTGCTTGTTGTAGACTTTCCAGACCTGCTGCTGCTTCCCCAAAATTACTTCCCCCTAAAGCTTTGACTCCTTCCTCAACAATCACAGGAGCGGGGCCACAATAGCTAGAGTGGCACCTTCCTTCACAGATCCCCTTTCTGAACTCCCTTCTCCCTCTCTCTCAATATTTATATTTTTCCCTATTTTTCTTCGCCTATCCGGTACCTATACATATTTTTCTTCGCCTATCCGGTACCTCTACATCCATTATCGACCCAATTAAGATAAACCTATTTTCAGCCATTTCAGTTGCAGATCCAACTTCAAGATTTCCCTTTTTAGTGTCAGATGAACCTGGTGCTTCATCCTCATTTGCAGATTTGAAGGACTCACTAGAAGATTCAGAGTCTTGGTCCTTGTTGGCTTGAAGTTTCTCATTTAATTTTCTGGCAAGAGAACCAGATGCAACTGTTTTCCTGGCCAACATTTTTACTCTACATTTTCTGGGGGCTAGAGTGGGGCTAGGTGTAACAGTTGGGAATGATTGGGGTGAAGGAGTGGGTTCAGGGATAGGTTAAGGATATGGAGGGTTTTGAGGGGTTGATGACCTAGTGGGAGAGTGTGAGTTGTATACAGATGGAGAGTTATAACCAGTGTCTTCAAGACCGACCCCGTAGTCAGGGGTGGTTGATGAAGATGAAGCATAGGGTGGTGTAGAAGACATTGTTATGAAGATTTGGGGAGAGAAGAATGTTGATCACTTTGGTATGAAAGGAATGATGAACTTGGTTCGACGGTTATGCTTTTGAAGAGGGGAGGTAATGATGGCCTTTTAAAGATGTGGTTATTAATTGTGCAACGGGCGTAATTCTTGGTCAAGTGGGAGTCTAATCGCTGCAGGAGTGTCAGTGATTAGACGGTTATGACTCCCTAAATCTAGGCTAATTAAGGTTCGATGGGACTCTTTGAAACGGGTTCATTTTGGGGTAAGTACTGAAAATTTGAAATGAACCAAATATAGATAGAGTCTTGCTCATGTGTGACTAAAATTATTTCAATAAGTGTATGGTGATGAGCACGTACCTTGTCAGTCAGATGAACCAGTAGCGATGAACTAGGTTCATCGTGTTATAGTCTTTAATTTGCCTCAATTTACAAAGATAGAAACACATCATTAGCAACCAGGGAATCATAAAGTCATAATACTGAGCAATGATTAGTTTGGTTAGTTACCTATTTTTAGTGTTTCTAGCCAAAATAAAATCATTTTGTTTTTTCAATTAGGTGATCTTAATCATCCCTAATTCTAGCATGTTTCTCTCAAAATGCTCCCTACTTAGTGCCCTAGTGAAGATATCTGCAATTTGTTTGTCAGTAGCACATAATTCGATTGAGACAATTCCTTTTTCATAGTTATCTCTTAGGAAATGGTGTCTGACATCTATGTGCTTGGTTCTCTTATGATGAACCGGGTTCTTCGTCATACTAATTGCACTAGTGTTTTCACGGAAAATAGGAATGCATCCAACCTCTATACAAAAATCCATGAGTTGTTACTTGATCCATAACAACTGAGCACATCACGAGGCTGCAGCCACATATTCAACCTCAGCAGTAGACAAGGCTACTGAATTTTCCTGTCAACCAGGAAACCTGCATAATCTGCATCAGCATATCCTACGAGGTAGAAATTACTACCTCTAGGATACCAAAGACATAAATTAGTAGTGCCCTTCAGATATCTCAGAATTCTCTTCACTACAGTTAGATGGGACTCCTTTGGATTTGCCTGAAATCTAGCACACAGTCCTACACTGAACACAATATCTGGTCTGCTGGCAGTGAGATATAATAAAGACCCAATCATCCCTCTGTATAGCTTTTGGTCAACGGATGAACCAGGTTCATCCACATCTAATTTTGTAGTTGTGGCTTTGGGGGTGTCAATATCTTTTGAGTCTTCCATTTTAAATCTTTTGAGCAATTCTTTCACATATTTTTGTTGATGGATCATTGTTCCATTTGAGTTTTGCTTGATTTGCAAGCCTAAAAAGAAGTTTAGCTCACCCATCATACTCATCTCAAACTCACTCCCCATAAGTTTAGCAAATTCCTTACTCAATTTTTCAGAGGTTGCCCCAAATATGATATCATCCACATATATTTGCACAACCAGAAGATCCTTACCTTTTTCCTTTAAGAACAAGGTACTGTCAATTTTACCTCGTTTGTATCCATGTTCTAGCAGGAATTTTGATAGTCGCGCATACCATGCTCTTGGTGATTTTTTGAGTTCGTACAAAGCCTTGTCAAGTTTGTTTACATGGTTAGGTGACTCCTTGCTTTCAAAACCTGGAGGCTGTTTGACAAATACTTCTTCCTTTAGATAGCCATTGAGGAAAACACTCTTTACATCCATCTGATGGAGAGTGAATTCCATGTGTGCAACAAATGCTATAAGAAGTCTGATTGCCTCCAGTCTTGCCACAAGAGCAAAGGTCTCATCATAGTCGATTACCTCTTCTTGACTATATCCTTGGACAACCTAGTCTGGCCTTGTTTCTTGTAACAGTTCCATCCTCATCGAGTTTGTTCCTGAAGACCCACTTNAGCGTCCTGTAAGGCTTCACCAATGTTCTTTGGTTCGATCAAGGATAGAAAGGCATCAAACGCACACAAATTTTTTAAAGAGGATTTCGTTTTGATTCCGGATGTCAAATCTGTTATGATGTTCTCAAGAGGGTGAGAGCTTTGATATTTGTGTGGTTTTAGCACTAGTTGTTCACTTCTAGATGATCCCATGGTGTCTTGTTGTTGTGGAACATGATCAGGGCCAAGGTCCAGAGTGATTTGATGTTGAGTTCCCCCTGTCATGTTGCTTGGGGTAGTTGGACCTGGTCCATCACCTGTTCCATCTTCCATATTTGCTTCAATGCTTCTGACCAGTCCAAGCTCCTCATCTTCTGGTTCCTGTCTCTCAGACAGAGTGTTAGTTTCATCAAAGACAACATGCACACTCTCTTCTACACACATAGTTCTTTTATTATACACTTTATAAGCTTTGCTATGTGATGAATATCCCAAGAATACTCCCTCATCACTTCTGGGATCAAATTTACCTAGGGAATCTTTGCCATTGTTGTGCACAAAGCACTTGCATCCGAAAGCCCTAAGGTGGGATATGTTGGGCTTTCTCCCTTTAAGTAATTCATAAGGAGTTTTCTCTACCAGTGGCCTGGTCATGCATCTATTTATTATGTAGCATGCAGTGTTTATTGCTTCTGCCCAGAAGCTGTGGGGTAGTTTGCTAGAAAGAAGCATGGTTCTAGCCATGTCTTCAAGAGTTCTGTTCTTTCTTTCAACAACCCCATTTTGCTGTGGGGTTCTAGGGGCAGAAAAGTTGTGATTGATACCATGTTCATCACAGAACTCAGCAAACTTTGCATTCTCAAATTCAGTACCATGATCAGATCTTATTGATGCTAGTTGATTTCCTAACTGTTTTTGAGTTTTTCTAACAAATGAAGTGAACATATCAAATGCTTCATCTTTAGATGTCAGAAATAAGGTCCAAGTGAACCTTGAGTAATCATCAACTAGCACCATTACATATTTCTTACCACCTCTGCTCAGAGTTCTCATAGGACCACATAGGTCCATATGAACCAGTTCCAATGTCCTGGTTGTACTGACCATTTTCTTACTTTTGAATGAGGATCTTACCTGCTTCCCCCTTGCACATGCCTCACAAACTTTGTCTTCCTTGAACTTAATGTTAGGAAACCCTACCACTATGTCTTTAGAGACTAATTTGTTAAGCTGATTTAGACTCGCGTGACCAAGTCGTTTGTGCCAAAGGAGGGGATCACTGTCCAACACACTTAAGCAAGTGAGTCATTTTCTGATAGTGTGGACAAGTATATGACATACATGTTATTCATTCTTTTTCCCTGCAAAACAATCTTGTCAGTAAGCAGGTTAATCACAAAACATTTTGTGGAAGTGAAAGTAGCCAGGTTACCTCTGTCACACAATTGTGACACACTGATCAGGCTATATTTCAAGCCATCTATCAAGTACACATGTTCAATGGAACGTGTGTCATCCTTACCTACCTTACCAACCCCAATAATTTCAACTTTCTTTCCATTTCCAAAGGACACATTTCCTCCTTTGAGGTTTTCAAGTGAAAGGTAATGTTCCTTGTTCCCTGTCATATGCTTTGAGCAGCCATTATCCAAGTGCCAAATTTGGCTGCTTCCTCTCACTTGAACCTACAAAAAGAAATCAGGGGTTAGTCTTAAGAAACCAAACTAGTTTGGGTCCTTTTCTATGAGAGAAAGGATGAATTAAGCTTTTTCTGGCCCAATTTGGTAACCAGTTTTTTCGTTTAACAAAGCTCTCATTTCTTCAACTGGCCTGCTCTTTTGTAGTACACTGAATTTTGTAATGACTAGTCTTACCACAGTGGGTGCAAATTTTATTCTCAGGGAGAGTGAGATACTTGCTTTTGGGATCCCACTTGGGAAATTGACTCCCAAAGCCAAGTCCTCTCCGGTTGCTATGGTTTTCTTGAATCCATGTCAAGGCATCAGAGGATTTATTCCATTTGCAAGTTCGATCTAATTCATTTTTGACTTTATCAAGTTCTTCTTTAAGTGTCGTTATCTGTTCATCCTTAGTATACATCTTATCCTTTAGTTTTCCCACATTTTCTTCTAACATGATATGAGAATGATCAACAATCTTTTTATTAGTTCCTCGCTTTAATTTTAAATTTTCAGATTTTAGCTCTAGAATCTTAGTTTCAAGTGGATGAACCTGGTTCATCAAGACAGTGTTTTTCTTTTCATATTTACTTACTCTGATTTCCAGGTTCATGCATTTTGATTTTAGCATTGCACACTCTTTAGAGAGTTGTTTTTTCTCTTTGGTTGTTTCTTCGGAATCATCCATGAAATCAAGTAGCAACTCAGAGAGTTTTTCTTTAGATAGGAATTTTATTTTGTTTTTGAGATGGGATATACTTACCTCTGGTTCTTCGTATGATTCCTCATCAGATTCGCCAATTACCATGAGCGCATATTCTTCATTCTCACCATCTTCTGATTCTTCATCTGAGCTTTCCCCCTATCAGCAACCATAACTTTTGTTGTGGTTTTCTTGGGTTGGACCAGTTCCTTCTTCCTGTTCCTTCTTTCAAATCTCTCCTTTTTCCATTCCACTTCCCACTGAGGACATCTCTTGATTTGTTGGTTAGTCTTTCTACACTTGTAGTATCCCTCGTTGGTTGGCCTTTCTGGAGCTTTTGCTTTGTTGTAGTTTCCACCTCTTGAGATTCCCTTCTTCCTTATGAGAAAGTTTCTGAATTCTTTGGTAATCATGGCCATCTTGTCCTCCTCTCTACTCCCTCACTGATTCTCAGTGCTAGACTCCTTTCCTTCTTTGGAGCATCCATTTTCATTGTCTGCCTTCTAAGTTCATAGGAAGTAAGATTTCCAATTAGCTCGTCCAATCTGAGAGTTGCCATATTTTTGGATTCCTGGATAGCAGTGATTTTACTTTCCCAGGAAATTGGTAAGACCCTAGTCAGGATCTTCTCTACCCTGTCCTCTTCAAGAATGACTCTACTAAGAGACTTAAGTTCATTTGTCAGAGTCGTGAACCTTGTGTACATCTCTTGGATTGTCTCTCCTTATTTCATAGTGAAGTTTTCATACTGAGAGTATAGTAGAGTACCTCTTGATCTTTTCACTTGAGGTGTTCCTTCGTGGGCTACTTGTAAGGTATCCCAAATTTCTTTGGCAGTGGTGCAGCTTTGAATCCTACTATACTCGTCTGGACCTAGTCCACAAACCAGCCACTTTTTGGCCTTAGAATTTTTCTCCCATTTCTTCAGATCCTCAACAGTGCAGTCAGCTCTAGTTTTTGGTACATCTACACCTTCAACAGTCTTCTTCATGGTGGCTAGAGGACCATCAGTGACTATGTCCCAGAGTTCATAGTCTTCTCCAATCAAGTTATCCTTCATCATGTTCTTCCACCAGGATTAATACTAGCCATTAAAGAGTGGTGGCCTTGCAGTTGACCGACCCTCCCAGTTTTCAGGTGGTGCACTCATTTTGATATTTTCCAAGGTGTTAGCCTTTTCAAGGATAACCTGCTCTGATACGAATTGATGTTTTATACGTCAATACTACACAAGTGGGGAGGGTGATTTGTGTGGTTTCTAATTTTCGAGTGCAGTCTCTATAGAAGAACCTGGTTCTTCTTGGTGTTCCAACTTCTACAGTTTGCGGAAAAGTAATTGCAGAATTTAAAGAACACAACAATTTTACGTGGAAAACACCTGGCTCAAAAGGTGAAAAACCATGACCTACTTCCCAGTAGGATTTTCCCAAACTCTTCACTATGTCAATGAGCCAAAAATCATTTACAAAATAAACTCTTTTGTAAACCTAAGGACTAACTCTAATCCCTTTGTGGCAAACTAGCCTCTAGCTAATTGCGACAAACTTCAAGTTAACTCTAACTTGAACAGTGTGTACCTATTACAATTGCTTCTAGATAAAGCTGAAAGATACAATATGTAATCACTTACTACAACCAACTAGACTAAAAAGACAACAGATGGAACTGGTTCTTCTAGCTGGTTCAAGTAACTTTTATGTCGCACAAGGATTCTGGTTGCAAAATTGCTTTGATAATTTTGCTTTCAGTTCTTGTTTCACTTCTGTGTTTGTGTGTCAATTCTTCAGCAGGAATGCTTCAACATTTTATAGAATCAGTAGTTGAGATGTTGTTGTTCAGTTCTAATGAAACTCTTCCTTGGTGAAAGAGTTTGTGTTTATCTCAACTTTCTTGATCTTGATTCTGTCCTACCTGAAATCGAACTCCATCTTCTTATCAATTTGCAACCTTTTCGCTTAGAAGATAACCTCTTAGTTCACAGATATGTTTATCTCCTTTGCATGGACGCTTCTCGTGCCAATGGGTCTGTTTGACTATGTTTGCCCTGATAGACCTGGTTCAACTGGGTTGGCATTTGTCAATCTTCAAAACCATGCAGTGACTTGATTCAACACCGTATGAAAAATGGTGAGAAGAAGACCAAAACTCGCTAAGTCCAACTTATATACTTTTTGCCCAGGCTTTTCGCACCTGCGGTCCCTCTTCTCGCACTTGCAGACCGCACATGCGGTCAAATCCACCGCACCTGCTATTTTTCATTAAATGGCCTAAACCCACACTCGCGACTCGAATTCCGCACCTGCGACCTTCTACTGAGCCGACCAAAATCTACATCTGCGGAGTCCTTTTCCACTTCTACGGGCTTGCACCTGCGGTTCCCCATCCGCAGGTGTGGTTACACCAGAAAAATCACACCAGCAGCTGTTGCTGCAATTTCCAACACCAAAACTTTTTGTTAACCACCCGAAATCAATCTTGAGCCCCTCGGGACCCCAACCAAACATACCAATACATCCCAAATGATTATTCAAACTTAATTTCACTCTCGGAACACCCAAAATAACATCAAAACACCAAAATCGCATCAAATTCAAGCCTATGAACTTCGAAATTCCTAAATTCCACCAACGATGCCGAAACTATCCAAAACACCTCCGACTGATCTGAAATTTTGCACACATATCCAAAATGACATTACGAACCTGTTCCAACTTCCGGAATTCCATTCCAACCCCGATAGCCTATTTTTCACTACCGACCGGAAATCACCAGAAACTAACTTTCGCCAATTCAAGTCTAATTCTACACCGGACATCACAAAAATATTCCGAACACACCCCTAAGTCCCAAGCCACCTAAAGAAGCTATCCGAGCCATAATACTCACATTCCGAGATCGTTTACCAATAATTCAACTCTCAATTGACTTTTCCAACTATAAGGCTATCTCTAGAGACTAAGTGTCTCAATTCCTACTACAACCATTCTGAACCCGAGCCAACCGACTCTCACACATCATAAACAGTATAACCAACCTATGATCAGGCAGAAACAGTAATAGAAATGCAAATTCTACGGAACGACCAACCGGGTCGTTACAGGTACTAAGGGTAAGATGCATGCTAAGAAGGGGCATCTGCATCTATATCCGCTTTTTGGGTCACGTTGTAACTTATACCCGCTTTGCAAAAAAAATTGCAAGCGTACCTACTTTTTCACGTAACTTCAGGCATACGGGCCTGAAGTAGCAAAGACCATCACGCAAACTTTAGCATTCTAGTAGACGGGCCTGAAGTAGCAAATTGTTGAACCAAGTGTTGGCTGAAGTTTTTGTTTGTAATTGTTGAACTTAAGTATTCTAGTAGATGAAGTTTTGTTCTTAATTTGATGAAGTTTTTGTTTGTAATTGCTGAACTTAAGTATTCTAGTAGATGAAGTTTTGTTCTCTATTTGCTGAACTTTAGCATGTTTTAGCTGAAGTTTTGTTCTATATTTGCTGAAATTCAACATGTTTTTAGCTGAAGCTTTGTTATATTTGTGATGAACTTTAGGGCTGAAGCTTGTTTTGTATTTGCTGAACTTCAGCATTATACGAGCTGAAGTTTTTGTTTATATTTGCTGAACTTCAGCATTCTTAGAGATTAAATACAAGAACAGTGTAAGACCAAATAGAGTAACAAGATTTGGATTCTATAAAGCAACTGGGATTGACAAGCCTATTTATTCTACTACCAAATCACAAAATCACGATTGCATCATTGGCAAAACTACTTGAGCTGTCGTGGCCTTTCTTCCTCCGACACAACCCACATACATGGCATCATTGCCACCATTTCTATTTCCATCTCCATCTAAAACCTATTTCAGAAAGGCATATTTCTCTTCTCATACATATGAATATTGATTCTTATACAAATTATACATATAGAATAGTAATATAGATGGACGTAAGAAGATTGAAAATTACCAAAACGATTGCTATATTTTCACATATCAAACGTCATTTGACTTGTGGTAAAGTTTGCCTCCCACTAACTTGGAAGACTACTATCAAGAAAGGAGGAAGAAAGGAGCGCACAAGTAGCAGGAAGAAGGAGGCCCCTCAAGTTGTAAAAATTAGGGTATATGGTAAATAATCTATATCTATATCTATATCTATACTATATTAAAAGCACGAAAGCGCTTAACAAAATATTGTTCGCCTTTTTTACCCTTTAAAAATAGAGTTTACACTGGACAAAATTGTCATTTAATATTTTTTTAAAAATATTTTGGACTTTAAAATCTGCTTATGGTTATAAAAGCTTGCTTTAAAACTTTCCGTATTTAATTAACTATGAAGCTATCAGAATTAATTTACTTTGAGATTGCATTTCTATTTGTTTTTTTTAGTCTGTATCTATTAATTCCCGTCATGTTATATTATTTATTATTTAGGTTTCCTTTATAACAAATACATCATCATGAAATCCAAGTTAAAATCTGACACTAAAAAATTTAGGTTTAAAAGTTCTTTTGAAAATAAAAAGAGTGTCACCTTTTTATTCTAATACTTGGAATCTTTCTAAATTTACGTTACTCCTATTCTTAAATCTCTAGGGACACTTGGTTAAGCACTTCAGTGAAAATATCAACTCATTACATGAATCCATTTAAAGAAGTTTGCCAACACCTTCGTAAGAAGCCACTAAATTTGTATTTTTCATTGTTGGAGTTTGCAACAGTGAAGAAAGAGGGAATAAAGGCATTGTGCTGCTACTGAATTCACTCTAAATTTCTCTAAAAGGTATCATCAATCCTTTATTATGTTTTGTTAGCCCAGATATAGCTCAGGCCCAACTGTCACAGGCCTACTCAACTAAAGGGAAGAAGAAGGCCCTACCATAATTTACATTTACTTGTATTTTCAGCAATGTAAATATTTTCTTACATTTCAGTTTTATTGATTAAACTTGTAAATATAAATTAACTCTGAAATAATGAATTTAGTTTTGGTAAAATAAACTTTGACCGACTCATTCACTCTTCTTCCTCTCTCAACCCTTCTAGGGTTTTCTTCTGTTAAATTCCGCCATAGCTATCGAGCTTCAAGCTCAACATGGTATCAGAGCAGGAATATAGATTCCTCTCATCACAAGTTTTCTTCCGATGGTATCTTTGTTTGAAATAGTCAAGGATCGAATCAGATCATCGATTTTCAGAATACGATCGTGGAATTTGGGGTTTTGCCTCAATCTTCATGTATTTTTGATTTCATCTCGAGGATCGTTGATAACTCTCAAGTTTCTCGGTAATTTCTGCTGAATTTCTCCATCTAGGGTTCATGGATAAACAAGGCCTCACTTCTTCGAGGTTTCAGAAGAAGGACGGTATCACTGTTACTCCTAATCGCAACTTTTGATAATTTTGTTCATTGCTTGTACCTGTTTTGAGTTTGTCTCTGATTGCTTTGAAATTTAATGTAAGTTTCTTAGTATTTAATTTAGTCACTGTTGAAAATGAGTACCGTAATGGGTGATGTTAACCCTAATTCGTCTTCCAACGACTTTGCTCTGTTTTCCTTGGATCCTTCACATCCATTCTACATTCATCCCTCGGATAATCCTGGAAGTCAATTGGTATCCGTACCATTCAGTGGTTGTGGGTTTGTATTATGGCGTAACAGTATGCTCACCTCTCTTTCTGCAAAGAACAAACTCAGCTATTAGATGGCAGAGTCAATCAACCCACTCCTGAATCTCCTTATTACCCATATTCGGAGAGATGCAATGATATGGTCAAAGCATGGATAACTAACTCAGTGTCTAGGGAAATAGATGTAAGTGTAATGTGTTTCAAAACTGCTAAGGAAGTTTGGAAAGATATAAATGAGAGTTTTGGTCAGTCAAACGGGTCTAAATACATCCCAATACAAAGGGAAATCAGCTCTACTACTCAAGGTTCCTCTGATGTAGCTTCTTACTTCACCAAAATGAAGAGTTTATGGGATGAGTTGAACTCTTCATATGTAGGCCCTACATGTTCATATGGTGCATTACCTAAATTCATAGAGGATCAAAAATTATTTCGATTCCCCAATGGTCTAAATGAGTCCTACACAACTGTTAAAAGTGCTATTATGATAATGAATCCTCTTCCACCAATCAGCAAAGCCTATAGCCTTTTACAACAAGATGAGAGTCAAAGGGAAGCTCACTCTGTCACTCCCAACTTCTCTGGTGATGCTACCTCTTTCTTAGTGTCTCCTGGTACTTCTACCACAAATAGGACTTTCAGTCAGAAGGTGAATTTTGAGGCTAGGAAACCTGTTTCAAATATTTCTTACAAGTACTGCAAGAAGTCTGGCCACACTGTAGACAAGTGCTACAGACTTCATGAGTTCCCTACTGATTTCAAGTTCACCAAGAGTAAGAAATATGCTTCCTGTGTTCAGACTGAAAGTCCATCTTCTTTTGCTGCTACTTCCACTTCTCAGCATGCAGATTCTTTAGCCCATGTGTTTACCAAGGAGAAGTGTCAACATTTTTTAACCTTGTTCCCACAAGTTCAGATGTCCAACAATTCCACTCCTGATGCCTCCAATGTGGATCAATCTGCCTTTGCACACTTTGCAGGTTTGTTTAGCAAGTATGCTGTAGATTCTGAGGTTCCTCATGTGTGTGCATCCTCTCAATTAGGTGTCGACCCTTGGATCTTAGATACAGGGGCTACAAATCATATGACTCCACATAAACATCTTCTTTTTAATGTTCAACCATTAATCAAGCCTTTTCTTGTCACCTTACCTAATGGATATAAAGCTAAAGTTGTATCAACTGGATCTCTGTATCTTAGACATGATATAATTTTACTTCATGTTCTTCTTGTGCCATCTTTTCACTTCAATTTGATATTAGTTCATTAGATTATATGTCAGCTAGACTGTTCAGCACTTTTTACCAAAACACTTTGTTCCTTACAGGACCCTTCTCTGAAGAGGCCATTGGAAATTGGTAAAGCTGCTGACAGGCTGTACTATCTTCACCCAGATCCTGATCTCTTTCTTGGTTCATCTGGTTCTCTGAATGCTTCTTCTAGTAGTTTACCTAAATCTGTAACTTCTTCTAGTATTTTGCCTTCTTATGTTTCCAATGTATCTGATAAATCCAGTCATGTTGTTACACATGTTAATGGTGCTTCTGGTTGTAATCAGTTCAATTGCCTTAATAAATTGGACATGTTTTGGAATCAAAGATTAGGGCACATGCCTTTTCATAGAATGAAAACTATTCCTTTCTTATCTGATAAAGTGTATTCTAAGAAAAGTTTCATGTGTCCTGTTTGTTCTCTAGCAAGACAACATAGATTGCCTTTTCCTGAAAGTGTTATACACTCTTCTGCTCCTTTTCAATTTGTACACATTGACATCTAAGGTCCATATAACACTAGAACTTATAGTGGATTCAGATATTTTCTAACTTTGGTTGATGATTACACTAGAGCCACATGGACTCATCTTATATCTTGCAAGAACAATGCTCTTTCTGTTCTTAAAGCCTTTACTTCCATGGTTACAGTTCATTTTAAATCAAATGTCCAAACGTTTAGGTCTGATAATGCTTTTGAACTTGGTGGTAGTTCTGAAGCCACCAAGTTCTTTGCAAGCCAAGGTATTCTTCATCAGACCGCTATCCCTCACACCCCTCAACAAAATGGGGTGGTTGAAAGGGAACACAAACATTCATTAGAAGTCTCCAGGGCTCTTCTTTTCCAGTCTAACCTTCCCCTTAAATATTGGGGTGACTGTGTTTTGACTGCCACTTACCTCATCAATAGACTTCCTTCTATTGTATTGAAAGGTGTCTCTCCTTATGAGAAACTTCATGGCTTACCTCCACTCTATGATCACCTAAAATCCTTTGGTTGTTTATGTTTTGCCACTTCACCTAAGTTTGGCAGAGATATATTCCAAGCTAGAGCCATTCCTTATGTATTTTTGTGGTACCCCTTTGGTAAAAAGGGTTATAAACTTCTTAATATCACTACTCATTCCATGTTCTTTTCTAGGGATGTGGTTTTTCATAAACATATATTCCCCTACAAATCAGATAATCCTCATGTCTTTCCCTTTTCCTCTATTTCAGACTTTGTGGAGTCTACATCCTCCTCACCTACTTCTTCTTCTACTCCTAGTCTTTCCACCTCTCCAAAATCTCCTGTTTCATCACCTCCTTCTCCTACTACTTTATCTGATTCTCCTTCTCCTCTATCTGCTTCTCCTCTTATTATTCCTTCTCCTCAACCTTTGAGAAAATCAACCAGAACAATCCCACAGCCTTCCTATCTCAAAGACTATGTCTGTTCCTCTGTGTCTTCCTCTCATTCACCTCATATCCCTTCCAAAGTCTCTTCTGTTGACATACACATGCATGAGCCCCAGTACTACCAGCAGGATGCTTCACATCCTGCTTGGTAAGAGGCCATGCTAAAGGAATTTCAATCCCTTGAGGCAAACCAGACTTGAGATATTGTCCCTTTACCTTCTCACAAGAAAGTTATTCCTTGTAAGTGGGTCTACAAAATCAAACAAAGGGATGATGGTTCCATTGAGAGATATAAAGCCAGGTTAGTCATTAGAGGTGACACCCAAAAGGAGGCATTGATTTTACTGAAACATTTTCTCTTGTTGTTAAACTAACTACCATCAAATGCTTACTCACTTTGGCTGCTAAGTGGGGATGGACAGTGTTTCAACTTGATATAAAGAATGACTTCCTTCATGGAGATCTCCTTGAAGAGGTTTATATGAAGGTCCCTCCTAGTCTTTATGTATCTGCCCCTTCCTCTTCTCCTCCACTGGTTTGCAGACTCAAGAAATCCCTCTATGGCCTTAGGCAAGCTTCTAGACAGTGGTTTTCAAAACTGTCTGAAGCCTTGCAATCCAGAGGCTACATTTCCAGCATGAATGATTATTTTTTTGTTCCCCAAAGTTTCTCCTGATTCTTTCATTATTTTAGATGTCTATGTCGATGACATCTTGCTAGCTGGAAATGATATTTTTGAGATAAATTCTTTGAAGTCCTTCTTGGATGCTCAATTCAAAATCAAAGACCTAGGATCAATTCACTATTTTCTGGGTTTGGAAATCTCACTTATGCCTTAAGGTTTTGTGATGAGCCAACACAAGTATACTTCTAATATCTTGTCTGAGTTTAATTTTCAACATTTCTCTCCTGTTATGACCCCTTTGGATCCTTCTGTGAAGCTGGTGTTAGACATGGGGGAACCTGTTTCTGATCCTAGTCTGTATAGGAGATTGATTGGGAAACTCAACTTCTTGCAACATACTAGGCCTGATATTTCTTTTTCCGTGCAACATTTGAGTCAATTTCTTCAAAAACCTCAAGTTCCCCACATGTTGGCAGCATTACATGTTCTCCGTTACCTTCTTAATGACCCAGCTCAAGGGGTGCTACTTTCTAGCTCATCTTATTTGTCTCTCACAGCCTATTCTGATTCTGATTGGGCTGCATGTGCAATCTCTTGCAAATCAGTCACTTATATTACTCTTGGTGGCAGCCCAATCTCTTGGAAGAGCAAGAAGCAGCCTACTATCTCTTTGTCCTCCACTGAAGCTGAATACAGAGCACTTCGTAAAGTTTCAGCTGAGGTTTCTTGGTTACTTCGACTTCTACTTGATCTTGGTTTGTCCATATCCAGCCCAGTTCCAATTTATTGTGACAACCAGGCGGCTCTTCATATTTCCAAGAACCCTGTCTTTCACGAGCGCACGAAACATATTGAGATTGACTGTCATTATGTGCGTACTTGTTTGCAGACTGGTCTGATTTCTTTGTATTTCATTTCCAGCTCCAACCAATTAGCTGACATCATGACCAAAGCTCTTCCTAGTCCAGTTCATTATGGTTTACTTTGCAAGCTTGGTGTGTTCTCACCCTCAAGCTTGAGGGGGAGGGGGAGGGGGTGTTAGCCCAGATATAGCTCAGGCCCAACTGTCACAGGCCCACTCAACTAAAGGGAAGTAGAAGGCCCTATCATAGTTTACATTTTACTTGTATTTTCAGCAATGTATATATTTTCTTTCATTTTAGTTTTATTGATTACACTTGTAAATATAAATAGAAACTCTGAAATAATGAATTTAGTTTTGGTCAAATAAACTTTGACCGACTCATTTACTCTTCTTCCTCTCTCAACCCTTATAGGGTTTTCTTCTGTTAAATTCCGCCATAGCTATCGAGCTTCAAGCTCAACATGTTTTAATTTTTTTCAATTTGTTGATTTTATGTTAATTTTTCCTTCCCTTTTTTCCCTTGAACATGTCTTCTTCCAATATACCGAAAGGGGAAAGAATTTTATATATATATATATATATATATATATATATATATATATATATATATATATACTTTGTCAAGTTGCAATAAAGAAAAAAAAGGAAAAAGGGAAAGAGTGCAAATAATCAAACACAAAGATGATCGAAGAATTGACAATAAAGAAAACCCTCAAAGTATAACAATATTCTTAATATATCCTGAGTAAATAAAAAAGGAAAATATTAAAAAAATGAGTCATGATTAGATACATCATTCAAATATAAAAAAATTATTTATATAGGTAAAAGGTTTTTCTAATTATGCAATATTTGTTAGACATAACATGTGAATAGACAATGGCTTAGAAGTTTATGAGATTAGGCGTTTATGCTTTGATTATCTGAATGAACATGTGTGTACAATTTGATATAAGTATTTAAATATAGTGTAAAAGCATTTTGTTTCACAAACGATTTGTTCGCTCGAACTTAATGATTCGACCTTTCAACTTTTTGTATAAGTATTTAAATATAGTTAAAAGATTATTATTTTTCCTTGAGTTGAAAGTTTTATAATATTTTAAGAATTGATGCAATCTCTTTACTTTCTAACTGACCAAATGTTTCAACTTTACAATTTATCATATTACACTTTTATTTTATTTTATTTTACATTTTCACGTAATGTCTATGAGGTTTTAAAAAATAATTTACTTATTAACAACAATATAGTGCGTACCTTAAGATTAATTTTAAAAATATGAGTATATATTAAATGGGAACGACCAAATAGGATGTCACATACTGAAAAAGTCCAAAGGAAGAAAACGTAAGTTCTTCTAACTGTGTAATTACCATTTTCGGCATAAAATTGTGATTGTGTTAATAATTCAAAAAAGAAAGACTTTGATTTTTTATTGTGATCGGGAACATCATTTTTTTTAAACTAAGAACCGCATAGTTGAAGGTGAATGAAATGCTCAAACTAGAGTAGAATGAACATAGGATTTTAGAGAGCCGACCCGTCTAGTTTGGGCTTGAGGTTTTGTTATTGATGTATCCAGTGGCGGACCTAGAAATTATTGCAAGCGGGTTCAGAAAAGGATTAAATCGTCAAACTTCATCCGATAGTATATGCAATATCAGACTTAACAAATGGAGTTTATCTTCCGTTTTTGTTTGGGTTCAAAAAAAATATTTCCAGAAAAAGATTTGCTCCCTAACTTTTTTTTTTGTTTTCCTTTTTCCTATTTTAAGGCGGTCCTTTAAAAAAATACTATAAAAATAAGTTTTATCAGCTTTTTGTTTACTTTCTTAACTTTAACAATTTATTAAATTTTACAAATTTTTAATAATTTTATTTAACAAAGATCAATTTAATCGATACCAAAGTACTAAATTCGACTTATTTGTTAAATTTTACAAGTTAGCAAACTCTAATTTTTTTATTTAGTTATTGCAGACAATAACAAGTAGAAGAGAGCTTTATGCTAAACTACATTAATAATTTTAAAATATAAGAATTTTAGAACTATAAAAATATTCTAAATTAAAGCAGGTAATGATAAATAAAAAAATCAATGTTTGGTTGACCACGAGAGAGAGGCAAATGGAATACTTTAAAATATTTGAAAAGATTTGAAATAAACAAGTGTAAAAATAGAAGAATACTCTAACAACAATAAAATTTAAAAAAAATCAATACATATACATTTAAATAAATAGTATACTATCTTAGGTATTGGGTCTAAATAAATCTTCTAAAGAAATGTTAAAGTAGCCTACATGGGCCTTTTAAATCAACCGATTTTTGAAAAAACTAAAGAAATATAAACATATGGACTTGGTTAGATTCGATTAGACCTCCGACTATAGATGAACCCACTTCAACCACTGCACCATGCATCACCTCATGTCAAGTGGGTTCAGCTTTTGTTTTCTTATGCTTTTCTGCTGCTTAGAAAAATAATTTATACATAAAAAAAGCATAATTTTTGACGAAGCGGGTTCAGTTGAACCCACTTAAACTAATGTGGGTCCGCCCCTGCTCTTTGGGTAGAGAAAATATTGGGATATACTGAAAGGTTATGTATCTTTGATTTAGCGTTTGCTTTGTGTAATACCCTAAACTTTAGACATAGTCTCACATCGGCAAAACACAAATATAAGTTAAGGAGCCTTAGACTCTAGTGACGTATGTTATACTCACCGAAAGCGAACTATATCACTAGCGGGCTAGGCTGTTACTCTTTTGAGTTAGAAATAGAAGCAACTCTGCTTTACAACCACCAACTTACATAGTGTTCATTTGGATCAATGAACCAGGATCTCACATATGAAGTCTAGCTATATTGCGGCTACTGTTCTATGTTATAGTGCAAGAGGATGAGATGTTCAGAGTGATAAGATCTGGAAAAAGGAAGTGTGTATTCTACAATCATCTAATTTCATTTTCTATCGCTAGCCCGTAGTTTTCCCGCTATAGTGCACCGAGCTGCTTTTTTGTGTGGCTAACTGGTATTTACAGGTTCGTAGCCATGTCCAGGTTCTTAATTTCAGCAGCTCATATTTATCCTTTGTTGTATTATTTGTTGTCTTTGGGATTCGTAAGAGTCACTTTTTTTACCATTTTGATATGTGCTCGTCTTTGCAGCGAAGCTGTGGAAGAGAATGGTTACAAAAGCCACCTTTGTCGGAGCAGGGTTTTACCAGGAACATGTTGAGCGCTTCACCTAGTTTTGTGTGCGCTTTAATATCTCATCAAGGATCTAAGACATATATTTACCTCGAAATACAAGTAACAATTAAATTTAGAATGTGGTTATAAGGATATGCGATTCAGTTCAATGCTAATTGGTAAATAATTAAGCAAATAAATGACTTAAATGATTTATCTGAATCAAACCCGTATAATTGCAAGTCGTCAAGCTTGATCTGGATTAGATTCGAGAATGGTTCGCCAAAAACAGTAAGAATAGCTACAATAATGCAAACAACTCAAATGCAGAATATTAACAGTAAAATAAAAAAGCTTTGTATTCAGCAGTGTGAGTAAGAACTAGAGCATTATGATAATTGTGATAATGTCTGCACGAATGAATATGATCCCTCTTTATATAGTAGAGGAATCCTAAATAAGGAATAATTTTAATTACGGAAGTAAAATACATGATTGGCATTGTTAACCGCTAATAACTCTACCGGCTCCGAGACTCTCGCCGAAATGGATGATTGAGCGCGGATATTTCGTGATTCGGTTACCGTAGTATCGATCTAGTCTGACCCCGATCCATCGGTCTACAAATTCCTCGAGCCCGGGCTTTCTTTGATGCGTACTTGCTTTCGGGGAGGACTTGCTATCGAAGTACGCCCTCGAGTCCTTATAATCGAACCTCTCGATTTTACTGTGCACAGATAGTCCCCGTATTTCTTATAATGGAAGAATAAGAAACTATTTGAATCCTGATCTCCCGATGCCTTGGTCAAGAAGTAGTTTTCGTGACGTAAGCGTTAGATGTGACCGGAATGTCCCGCCGGCTCGGTTCCCAAGAATCATTAATACTTGTCAGTCGTTGGTCGTCCTCTAGCGACGCTGAACCGTCGTTTGAAATCTATAAATACCAACTTCCTCATTGATTTCAAACTTTACTCTGCTTCAAACTTCTGTCTTGCTTTGATCAAATCTCCCGTCGTTCAAACCTTTCTTGCTTCCTTTTATTCTTTCGCTAGTCATATTCTTGATTTCTACCTTTCTTGTTTACAACCATGGCCAAGACCTCCAAAGTAGTGCCACAGAAGGAAAGAGCCTCCTCCTCGAAGTTGGCCAGCGAAAAGACGCCGGTGGAGCCGCGCGTGGAGGAGTGTGTTCCCGGGCCATGCGAACTGACCTCCGAATTTAAGGTGGATAGACCTCCTTCAGTTCCCGGTCGGTATGAACCCATGTCCCGTTATATTTGCTCGATATGTGAGGAGGATCTCAAGCGAGTAAAAAGGGACTGCAATTAGGAAGACAAAGAAGTGGTGGCTCATGCGCCTGATGAGGATATCGCCACACATGTGAAAAGGTTTTTAGGTGTTTACACTTACCCTTTCACATTGGGGCCCGTGGACCTGATTATACTCGACTTTTGCCGCCAGTATCTAGCGACTTCGGGGCAGGTTCACCCCTCTTTTGGGCGCATAGTGATCTTGCTCATATTTTTCTCGAGCAAAATCGAGGGAATGCCTTTCACCCTCGATCATTTAATCAGGATGTATAGCCTTCGGCTCTATCGGGGTGGTTTGATAAAGCTCTAGTGTCGGGCTACTAAAACAGTATTTTCGAGCATAGATGAAGATAAGGACCAGGGCTGGATGGGTCGATTCATCCGAGTTAAGACCTCTGATTTGATTCCTGCTGAGAAGATTACATTCCCCGAGGAATGGAACATGAAACGTAAGTCCGATTGTCGTCGGCGTTTGATTTCTTGTTCGATAATTTTCCTTCTTTGATCTGAATTCCATGTCGTGGTGCAGCTTCTGCTTGGTTCCCTGGTACTGTCCGAGACCTCGAAGACTGGGTCCGCCAACCAGCCTCCACTTCCTCATTCTCCGAACGTTGCTGGCGAGATTTGGGCAAGGGCCTATGGGAAGCTAAGAATCATGGTGAGCTCCTCTGACTATGAGGTTGTATTCTTCCCGCGTATAGCAGGAGCTTAGTGCACTGGGCTGCCTTTTTTTGTGGCTAACTGGTATTTACAGGTTCGTAGCCATGTCCAAGTTCTTAATTTCAGCAACTCACATTTATCCTTTGTTGTATTAATTGTTGTCTTTGGGATTCGTAAGAGTGACTTTTTTACCATTTTGATATGTGCTCGTCTTTGCAGCCAAGCAGTGGAAGAGAATGGTTACAAAAGCCACCTATGTGGGAGCAGGGTTTTACCAGGAACATGTTGAGCGCTTCGTCTCGCTTTGTGTGCACTTTAGTATCTCATTAAGGCTCTAAGATATATGTTTACCTCGAAATACGAGTAACAATTAAATTTGTAATGTGGTTATAAGGATATGTGATTCAATTCAATGCTAATTGGTAAATAATTAAGCAAATAAATGAATTAACTGATTTATATGAATCAAACCAGTATAATTGCAAGTCGTCAACCTCGATCTGGATTAGATTCGAGAATGGTTCGCCAAGAACATTAAGAATAGCTATAATAATGCGAATAACTCAAATGCGGAGAATTAACAATAAAATAAAAGAGCTTTGTATTCAGCAGTGTAAGTAAGAACTAGAGCGTTATGATAATTATGATAGTGTCTGTACGAATGAATAGGGTCCCTCTTTATATAGTAGAGGAATCCTAAATAAGGAATGATTCTAATTGCGAAAGTAAAATACATGATTGGCATTGTTAACCGCTAATAGCTGTACCGACTCTGAGATTCTCGCCGGGATGGATGATTGAGCGCGGATATTTTGTGATTCAGTTACCGCAGTATCGATATAGTCTGACCCCAATCCATCAGTCTACACATTCCTCGAGCCCTGGCTTGCTTCGATGCAAACTTGCTTTCGAAGTACGCCCTCGAGTCCTTATAATCGAACCTCTTGATTTTACCGTGCACAGATAGTCCCCGCGTTTCTTATAGTGGAAGAATAAGAAACAATTTGAATCCTGATCTCCCGATGCCTTAGTCAAGAAGTAGATTTTTTGACGTAAGTGTTAGATGTGACCGGAATGTCCCGCCAAATCGGTTCCCAAGAATCATTAATACTCGTTAGCCGTTGGTCGTCCGCTAGTGACGCTGAACCATTGTTTGAAATCTATAAATACCAACTTCCTCATTGATTTCAAACTTTACTCTGCTTCAAACTTCTCTCTTGCTTTGATCAAATCTCCCGTCGTTCAAAACTTTCTTTCTTCCTTTTATTCTTTCGCTAGTCATATTCTTGCTTTCTACCTTTCTTGTTTACAACCATGGACAAGACCTCCAAAGTAGTGCCATAGAAGGAAAGAGCCTCCTCCTCGAAGTTGGCCAGCGAAAAGACACCGGTGGAGTCGCGCGTGGAGGAGTGTGTTCCCGGGCCATGCGAACTGACCTCCGAATTTAAGGTGGATAAACCTCCTTCAGTTCTCGGCCGGTATGAACCCATGTCCCGTTACATTTTCTTGATATATGAGGAGGATCTCAAGCGAGTAAAAAGGGACTGCAATTGGGAAGACAAAGAAGTGGTAGCTCATTCGCCTGATGAGGATATCACCACTCATGTGAAAAGGTTTTTGAGTGTTTACACTTATCCTTTCACATTGGGGCCCGTGGACCTGATTATACTCGACTTTTGCCGCTAGTATCCAGCGACTTTGGGGCAGGTGCACCCCTCTTTTGGGCGCATAGTGATCTTGCTCAGATTTTTCTCGAGCAAAATCAAGGGAATGCTTTTCACCCTCGGTCATTTAATCAGGATGTATAGCCTTCGGCTCTATCGTGGTGGTTTGATAAAGCTCCAGTGTCGGGCTACTAAAACAGTATTTTCGAGCATAGATGAAAATAAGGACCGCGGCTGGATGGGTCGATTCATCCGAGTTAAGACCTCTGATTTGATTCATGCTGAGAAGATGCCATTCCTTGAGGAATGGAACATGAAACGTAAGTCCGATTGTCGTCGGCGTTTGATTTCTTGTTCGATAATTTTCCTTCTTTGATCTGAATTCCATTTCATGGTGCAGCTTCTGCTTGGTTACCTGGTACTGTCCCAGACCTCGAAGACTGGGTCCGCCAACCAGCCTCCACTTCCTCATTCTCCGAACGTTGCTGGCGAGATTTGGGCAAGGGCCGATGGGAAGCTAAGAATCATGGTGAGCTCCTCTGACTATGAGCCAACGCTCTTCCGTAGGAGTACCTGTTTTTAACCCATTCTTTCTGTGCAGGTCTTGGAGAGAGCGTAGCCATAAGGCCTCCCCCGCCTGGCGAAGAAAACTTTTCACAACCGCCTAAGGAGAGGAAAAGACGAAGGGTTTCATCCTCTGACACCCCGAAACCAAAGAAAAGCAAGGCTCGAAAATCAAAGGTTGATACTGTCATTTTGCTTGTCAACGCACAAGATAACGATGACGACTACATTTTGGTGGCCCACGAGGGAGGGAGTACTGCAGCTCCCGAGGTTGTCGAGCCGGCAGTGAATGAGTTGGTTCGTTCCCAAGTTGGGGGAATCTCGGATGAAGACGTCCGTAAAGTCCCCGAGCCATCGATTGGTAAGGAAATTCCTTGTTGTGCTGAAAAATCCGTGGATACCCCTGAAGGGTCTAGCTCCGAGGCCCCTAAGGGAGAGGAATGTGCCCCGAGAAATTCGTTCGGGGCAATAAATATAGATGGTTCACTGCCCGACCCTTCATTTTCCGAGGGGTAGTTTCGAGATGCTCAGTCTATGAAAACCCCATATGCGGATATAGGCCATGAAGGGGGCGACATGTTTCAGGACTGCTTTGACGGGCTCGAAGATGACCCCGATCCGGATGCGTCATTTGTTTTTAATGAAGCTCAGCGCCTTTTGAAGCGGTTAAGTATTTCCCTTTTGCTTTTGCTTGTGCCCGTTTCTAATTTGATATTAACCCCTTTGTTTTTTAGCAGACTTTGGTGCTTCATCGAAAGGCGTCCTTCAAATTTCGGACGGAGCTGACCTAATGTGAGGCCGAGCTCAAAAGGCTCACAAAGGAGAGGGACGACCTGAAACTCCTTTACGTTTGAAAGGAGGAGGAAATTGTGGCCATTCGAGCAGAACTTGCGAGGGCTCGTCAAGACCACACCGAGCTCCTCGAGAGGGTAAGATAATTCCTAGAAACCTAGTAAATTATCGATTCCAATTTTGTGATGGATATTTTGGTTCTGCAGTATCAGCAGAAGGCCGAATTGATGTTGCAGCTCCAAGGTGAAGGAGGCCGAGACTCTAGGGTGGAAGCAACACATGGAGTGCCTCGCCTCAGAGAAGGATGCTCTTCGGGCCCAATTAACTTCAGCTGATCGCCAGCTCCCAAATGCGGGGGAAGAAAGTCTATCTCGAGCCCGTAGGACTGAAGAGGTTGAAGTCGTTCTTGCTAAGGCTAAAGACGAATCGGAGGCGCTTGCAACCTCCTAAAGAGCCGATGTTGAGGCTGCCAATCTTCGGGCGCATGAAGTTTTTGCTTTTGCTGAGGCCAGATTGTCTCGTGCTATTGCTCATGCCAGGTAGCGATCTCGGAGAGAGGCTCTCGAAGAGATACATGCTCGTGGCTTTGACCTTTCTAAAGAAATTGAGAAAGCGAAAGCTTCAAAATAAGAGGTCGCCGCTTTGCTCTACGATGACGAGGGTTCTGTTAGTGGATCCGACGGTGAAGCCTCTGAGGGAGATGCATCTGCATAAGTTTGTTCAGGAGTGAGCCGGTGTCGAGGAGGCTAGACCCGATAATGACTAACTTGTAGCTTTTTCTTTCTTTCCTTTTGTAAGGCCCTGGTTGGCCCCTTTGTACATATATTTTTGGACATAATGAAAAATGTTCCTTGATGTCTCTTTGTCCTTGTATGCTTAATTGTCTGCACTGAAAAATTCTTTTAGCTTAGTTTGCGATCAAATTAAACCCTTAGGCTTTTTATTTTTTCGGGGCAAGTCCCCGATTCCGAAGCTCATTTGGGAGTTTTTCTCGGGGATGGCATGCTTCAAACTGATATACGGGTTATCCTCATTAGCCAAGCTCGAATAATTTTATAGGATAGGGTAGGCCCTTAGGTTGTATAAATGATATTAAGTTCTCGAGCTCGAATTGTTTGTTTAAGCTCGTAATAAACAGACCCTTAGGTTTGAACCGAATGAGAGTGTGGTCTCGGTTCTTTAATTATGTTGGCCTTTTGGCTCAAAAGATCGTCCCTTAGGTTCTTTTATTTCGGACCTTAGGCTCTTTTAGCTTGTCCCTTGGGCTCTTTAAAGTCGGGCCAGTTTGGCCTCTAAAAGCGGCTATAATTTTTCCCTCTTCGGCTAAAAGACTTAGTGAAAATTTCTTATGCCTTAGCATATATATTTTATACCCGTTGGGTTTTTCGAGGGTTCGGCGATCGCAGCCCCAAGTTTTCTTAACCTGTTTGCGTTGAGATGATTTAACATCTCGAGGGCTGATGTTATCGAAGCCTTTTTGAATTATTTGGGGGCTGATTTTATCGAAGCCCTTATTTGCTTTGCCGAGAGTAGCCTTATTTAACCGGTTTTTCAAAGTATTTTAAGGCCTTTAGTTTATGGCGGAAGTCAGACGTCTCTGAGACGCGTAATTTCGGTCGTAACCTTTTTATATGATCGTAGTCTTTAATATGGTCGTGGCCTTCGGGTATGTCTCTTGGACTTGTTTCCCGATAACATTTCTGTCACGACCCGAATTCCCAACCTTAGGGATCGTGATGGCGCCTAGCACCACACTTGCTAGGCAAGCTAATGTTAGAATTCGATTAGCTATTTTCCTTTTATTATTTACTTAAACACAATAAAACAAATTTAAAGTAATTTAGATCCAATGATTTCCGGTGACTAAATTCATAAATAAAATGATAAACAAATAAATAAACCGAGCCACGAACTAAATATATATATAACTCTAAGACTACCCCAGGGTCTGGTGTCACAATTCACAAACTACTAAGAATACTACAAATAATGGGTTGAAAGAAATAATGTAACTATTTCGAATATAATAAAAACAATATTTAAAGAGCTAAGAGAAGACTCCAGGAATCTGCGGACACCGACAGATCTACCTCGTGTCTCCGAATGATGAATGCGGTCTACTAAAATCTCCTAGCGCTGGTCGGTACCTGGATCTTCACAAAATAGTGCAGAGTCTAGTATCAGTACAACCGACCACATGTACTGAGTAAGTGCGAGCCTAACCTCGACGAAGTAGTGACGAGGCTACGGCGTGGCATTAACAATATAACCTTTGAACAATATAAAATAAATCAAAAAGGAAATTCTAAAATAAACAAACAATAACTGTAGCAATAATTTAAAATATCTCAGCCACCTTTTTCCAAGTCTCAGCTATAACCAATTCTCACGTAAGTTTCCAAATTTACAAACTTCAACTTTAAAATAAAAGTAGTGCAAAATATGAAATGTAGTAAAGTAAAACAGTAAGTTTGCAAATCGTTGTTTTCTTTGAAAATCAGTAAAACATAAGTGTCCTCCCTTATTGCTTCTTGTTGAGACGTGCAACCCGCTCCCACCTGTCCACCCTTATTTCTCCTCCCCATATATATATATATATATATATATATATATATATATATATATATATATATATATATATATATATATATATATATATCACCCTTATTACTCCTGTTGTGGTGTGCAACCCGATCCCACATGTCCACCCTTATCACTCCTTGTGGGGCGTGCAACCCACTCCCACCAGACATATCATATCAGTTTATTTATGAAAACTCTCACAATTCAGGCCAAGCCTTCCACAACATTTTTGTCTCAACAATATAAACAAGAAACTATATTTTCTCATAAACTTCATCAATATCATCTCAAAATGAAACCAACAGGAATATACATATCTCGTAAAGCAATGTCAACCCACTCAACCTTTATGTACCATAATGAAACCAGTGAAACAACCAAAACTTCCCAAAATAATTGAAACAAGACTTAACAACAAGTTAACAAAGTCAAGTAGTCATAGAAACATCAATGAACATCAAACAATTAAGCCATGAATCAAATAAATTGGAAATGGGAAAGGGATCATGTTTAACAGACAATTTGGTGGTGCATAGATACTCGTCACCTCACCTATACACCACACACATGCAAATTCACATAGCAATTAAGTTGGGGATTCATATTCCCTCAAATCAAGATTAAACCAAGCACTTACCTCAAATTCGCAGGCCACTCACTGCTTAATTACGGCTTTTCCTTTAGAATCTTGCTCTAACCCGCTCGAATCTAATCATAATTAACTTAATATCATTAATTAATACTAAAGGAACTAACTTTAATGAAAATTATAATTTTTCATAAGTTTTCTATAAAAAAAGAAGAAGATAAAACCCGACCCCGGGGCCCGCTTGATCCAAACTCGGGGTTCGGACCAAATTACGCTTACCAATTGACCCCCGAACTCGAATATGAAATTAGTTTCAAAATCCGACCTTAATTCGAGGTAAAGATTGGATTTTTACAAAATTCCCTAATTCTACCCAAACCCTCAATTTTTACCATGAAAATTCTTGATTTTTTCTTTAAAAGTGATGAAAAATATTGGGTAATTGAAAGAGTAGAGTTTAGAATTGATTACCATCAATTTGGGGATGAACTTTGGTGAAGAAAATCGTCTCTAGGGCTTGGTAGTTCAAAAAATAGTGAAATAAAGGGTTCTGTCCGTGTTTAAAACAGGTTTTATATCGTTGGACAAGTCCTCATCGCGTTCGCGTAAGTCTGTCCGTGTTCACGTAGGGTAATGAGCCAGTGACCTTCGCGTTCGCGATGCTCTGCCAACTGGGCCTTCGCGTTCGCGTCCCACAGGACGCGTTCGTGTAGAAGAAACGTAAGCCCCCTCCCCCCGGCCCAATACTCTCCTCGTTAGCGATGGCCTGGCCGCGTTCGCGAAGGTAATCCCCCCAGTGCTTCGCGTTCGCGGCCCAAGTTATGCGATCGCATAGCACAAAAAGGCCCCCAACTATTTTACTCTACGCGTTCGCTACTGGGTAATGCGAACGCGAAGAAGAAAAGACTGGGCACCAGAAAACAACAAAAACCAGCAAACTTTTAAGTGTAAAACACCCCGTGGCCTATCCGAAACTCACCCGAGCCCTCGGGGCTCTACACCAAACATGCATACAAGTCTAAAAATATCATACGGACTTGCTCGTGCGATCAAATCATGAAAATAACATGTAAAACTATGAATTAAATCTCAAAACTCATCATTTTTCTCAAAAACACTCAAAGTTCACTATTTCTCAACCGAACGTCCGAATCACGTCAAATAAACTTCGATTCTCACCAACTTTCACAGATAGTATTCAAATACTATAAGAAAATCTGTACCGAGCTCCGGAACCAAAATACGGGCCTAATACCAATCGTTTCAAACGTTAATTCTTTTCTTTATTTCATTATTAATTTAGCAAAGCAATTTCTTTCAAAAATTGATTTCTTGGGACCTCGAAATTAAATTCCGGGCATACATCCAAGTCTCATATTTTACTGCGGACCTCCCGGGATCGTCGAAACACATATCCGGGTCCATTTACTTAAAACGTTGACTCAAGTCAACTAAAAACAAACTTTAATTCTAAAAATTATTATTTCTTATATTTTCACATAAAAGCTTTCCGGTTTCACGCACAGAATGTGCACGCAAATTGAGGTATTTAAATTTAGCCTTTTTATGGCTAATAATCCTAGAACATGGTCTTAATTCATAAAATGACCCTTGGGTCATCACAATCTCCACCTCTAAAACAAACGTTCGTCCTCGAACGGACATAGAAAATTACCTGGATTGGAAAACAAATGTGGATATTTACTCTACATGTCCGACTCGTACTCCCAAGTAGCTACCTCAACGGGCTGGCCTCTCCACTGCACTCGAACTGAAGGATAACTCTTAGACCTCAACTGACGAACATGCCGGTCTAATATGGCTACTGGCTCCTCCTCATAAGCCAAGTCTTTTTCCAATTAGACAGAGCTGAAATCTAACACGTGGGACGGGTCACCATGATATTTCCGGAGCATAGACACGTGGAATTCTGGATGAACTGAGGATAACCCTGGAGGCAACGCAAGTCTATAAGCTACCTCCCCCACTCTATCAAGAATATCAAACGGCCCGATATACCTAGGGATCAACTTACCCTTCTTCCCAAAGCTCATAACACCCTTCATGGGCGATACCCGAAGCAATACTCGCTCTCCAACCATGAATGCCATGTCACGTACCTTACGATCAACATAATTCTTTTGCCTAGACTTAGCTGCACGAAGTCTCTCTTGAATAACCTTGACCTTATCTAAGGCCTCCTGAACTAAGTCGGTACCCAATAACCGAGCCTCTCCCGGCTCAAACCATCCAACTGGCGATCTACACCGTCTACCATATAATGCCTCATAAGGAGCCATCTGAATGCTCGATTGATAAATATTATTATAAGCAAACTCCGCTAATGGCAAGAATTAATCCCAAGAACCTCCAAAGTCAATAACACAAGAGCGGAGCATATCCTCCAAAATCTAAATAGTACGCTCGGATTTCCCTTTAGTCTGAGGATGAAATGTTGTGATCAACTCAACTCGGGTACCCAACTCACGTTGAACTTCCCTCCAAAGGTGCGAAGTAAACTGCGTACCTCGATCAGCAATGACAGACACGGGCACACCGTGAAGGCGAACAATCTCTCGAATATATATCTCTGCCAACCTCTCCGAAGTATAAGTACTTTTCACAAGAATGAAATGTGCTGATTTAGTCAGCCTATCCATAATAACCAAAACTGCGTCAAATTTCTTCTGAGTCTGTGGGAGTCCAACAACAAATTCCATAGTGATACGCTCCCACCTCCACTCAGGAATCTCTATCAGCTGAAGCAAACCACCGGGTTTCTGATGCTCATATTTTACCTACTGACAATTTAAGCAATGAGCCACATATGCAACAATGTCCTTTTTCATCCTTCTTCACCAATAGTGCTGCCTCAAGTCTTGGTTCATTTTAGCTGCACCTAGGTGAATAGAATACTTAGAACTGTGGGACTCCTCAAGGATCAACTCACGAAGTCCGTCAACATTAGGCACACATATACAACCCTGCATCCTCATAACACCATCATCTCCAACTGTAACCTGCTTGGAACCACCGTGCCGAACTCTATCCCTAAGGACCATCAAATGCAGGTCATCATCCTGCCGATCTTTGATACGCTCAATTAAAGAATACCGAGCGACTGTACAAGCTAGAACACTGCTGGGAGAAATATCCAACCTCACGAACTGATTAGCCAAAGTCTGAACATCTGAAGCTAGCGGTCTCTCACCGACTGGAATAAATGCAAGGTTGCCCATACTCACCGCCTTTCTACTCAATGCATCGGCCACCACGTTGGCCTTCCTTGGATGATATAATATAGTGACATCATAATCTTTCAGTAACTCTAACCATCTCCGCTTCCTCAAATTTAGATCCTTTTGAACAAGTACTAGAGACTATGATGATCTGTGAAAACCTCGCACGACACACCATTCTTATAGTGCCTCCAAATCTTCAATGCATGAACAATGGCTGCCAACTCCAAGTCATGGAAAAGATAATTCTTCTCATGAACTTTCAACTGCCGAGACACATACGCAATCACCCTGCCATCCTGCATCAATACTTCTCCAAGTCCAACTCGGGAAGCATCACAATACACCGTGAAAGAACTCGAACCTGATGGTAACACCAACACCGATGCTGAAGTCAAGGCTGTCTTGAGCTTCTGAAAGCTCTCCTTGCACTTTTCTGATCATTTTTCTGAGTCAATTTAGTCATTGGGGATGCTATGGATGAGAACCCCTCCACAAAACGACGGTAGTAACCCGCCAAACCCAAGAAGCTCCTAATCTCCGTGGCTATAGTGGGTCTAGGCCATTTCTTGACTGTCTCTATCTTCTTAGGATCTAACTGAATACCTTTGGCCAATACGATATAACCCAAGAATTCCACTGAATCCAACCAGAACTCACATTTTGAAAACTTGGCATACAACTGATTATCTCTCAAAGTCTAGAGCGCTATACGGAGGTGCTGATCATGCTCTTCCCGACTGCAGGAGTATATAAGAATGTCATCAATGAACATGATTACGAAAGAGTCCAAATGAGGCTTGAAAACCCGGTTCGTCAAGTCCATAAAGGCTGCTGGAGCATTAGTCAACCCAAATGACATAACCAGAAATTCATAATGCCCATACCTCGTCCGAAAGGCTGTCTTATGAACATCAGACGTCCTAATCTTCAACTGATGGTAGCCCAATCTCAAATCAATTTTCGAAAATACCCTGGCAGCCTGAAGCTGGTCAAATAAATCATCTATTCTCGGAAATGGATATTTATTCTTGATAGTAACTTTATTCAACTGCTGGTAGTCTATACACATCCTCTTCGACCCATCTTTCTGCTTTACAAACAAAACCGTTGCACCCCAAGGTGAGACACTAGGTCTAATAAAACCCTTATCCAGCAAGTCTTGCAACTGTTCTTTCAACTCTTTCAATTCTAGTGGGTCCATCAGATATGGAGGAATGGAAATGGGCTGAGTGCCCAGAGCCACATCAACACAAAAATTAATATCCTTGTCGGGTAGCATCCCCGGAATGTCTGTAGGAAATACCTCAGGAAACTCACGAACGATAGGAACTGACTCTATAGAAGAAACCTCATAATCGGAGTCACGAAAATGAGCCAAATAATCCAAACATCCCTTATCAACCATGCGGCGTGCCTTGGCATATGAAATCACTCGGGTGGGAGAAAGATTAGGAGTCCCTTTCCATTCTAATCGAGGCAACCCTGGCAAAGCTAAAGTAATTGTCTTGGCGTGACAATCCAAGATAGCATAATAAGGCGACAACCAATTCATGCCCAATATAACGTCAAAATCGACCATGTCTAAAAGAAAAAGATCCACACTAGTTTCAAGACCCTCAATGACTACTACGCATGAATGATACACACAATCTACCACAATATCATCCCCCACCGGTGTAGACACATAAACAGGAACACTCAAGGAATAACGGGACAATCAAATACGAGGCAAAATAGCATGAAAAATAAGAATAAGTAGACCACGGATCAAACAAACCTAAAGAAGCTCTATCACAAACTGAGATGATACCTGTAATAACAACGTCGGAGGACTCCGCCTCGGGCCTGGCTGGAAATGCATATAGTCGGGGTTGGTCCACGTCACCTTGAACCACATCTCTGGGAGTACCTCCACCTCTAGCGGGCTATCCTCCACCCCTAGCTACCTGACCTCCACCTCTAGCGGGCTAGCCTCCACCCCTAGCTACCTGACCTCCACCTCTAACATTCTGGCCTCTACCTCTAACTTCCTGACCCTTACCCCTGGCTGGCTGGACAGGTGGTGCTGGAACTATAGCACGGGAACATTGGTACTGATGTTGATTACCTAGAAATTTTGGACAAGCTCTCCGAATATGCACATATTCACCACACTCAAAACATCCCTCCTGCTATGAAGACTGACCCAGACGAGCCGACTGACCACGGTAATAACTCTGCAGAGGAGGTGTGATGTGCCGGAGAAGTTTGGAACATTTAATACCAATTGCTTAGGTTTTAGCTCGTTTTAAATGCAATTGTCTTTTATACTTATGTGATTTTGATGTTTTGCAGTGCATGAGACTTGAAAACCCAGAAACATGGAAATGAAATAAAAAAGCCATAAAAGGAAAAGAAAAAGGCAAAATGTGATCGCAAATCCAACATGCGGACCGCATAATGCTCAGATGAACCGCAGAGTCCAACAACTGTTTTGGCCAAATTCAAGCGCAAGAAATGCAGTCCATTATGCGACCACATAACAAGTTTGCGGGCCGCATAATGGATCGCAAACCTTCTGCAGACAATGCTGAGATCAGAAATACGATGATAATATGCGGTCGCATATCAACAATGCGGACCGCATAACCAGAATGCGACCACAACCTAGAACCTAGGGTTTCAAAGATGCGGTGGATATGAAAAAAATGCGGACCGCATATCTGTTATGCGACAGAAATGCGGTCACATAGTTGACCTGGAGGGGCATTTTTGTCCGAAACTGGTCCCGAGTTTTAGCTCACTATAAATAGATTTATTGGGGTTTTGTAGGTGTATCTTGTCTGAGAAAAGAGCTACATTCCATACTTTTAATATTCCCATCTTTTGGAAGCATTAAGAGTGAAGAATCTTGCACTTTGTAAGCTTTATGGAATTTAATATTATCACCTTTTTGTATTTTAGCATGTGTAGCTAAGTTTAAATACTAAGGTTGTGGACCTTAAATGGGTGTAATGTCAATGGGTGTTTAACATTGAATATGTGTATAATGGTTGGTTGATATTTATTTACTTCTCATTCTTCATTTATTGTTGGTGGTTGCAAACATTAACAAGTGCCATTATATTCTTTATTTACTTGGAAAAGTGAGTTAGGGTTTGGTAGAAGTAAATATCAAAGACTCAAGGCTTTAAACCTTGTTTAATAGAATCGCTTAGGAATAAGTGGATTTTATTTGGCATAAATAGATTTTTCTTAATTGGAACTCTTTTATATTTGGAAGAATCATAAAGAGAAATACTACCCAACTATTAGAAAATATTGGGTAGTCACTTAGAAATCATTTGCATATCAAAAGGACCTTCCATTAGAAATATATCATATTAACACTGATAGCATTACATTTCATTGAAGGGGACACAACTTTGGTTTAGTTTATCAGATTAATTACAACCTTGTTTAATCATACTTGTTACTATTTTACTCAATTATCACACACTACCATATTTTTGTTACTCTAACAGAATATAAATACGATTTAAGTTAAGCTTCACACTACTCAAGTAAACTTTTCATGCCTATTCCCTGTGGGATTCGACCCCAACCTCGTTGAGTTTCTATATTTGACAATGATCGCTTTACACTATTTTAAGGTGTAATTTGAGCGTATCAAATTTTGGCGCCGTTGCCGGGGAATATGGTTTTGAAATTACTAAATAGTGTGCACTTTACTTTACATCTTTTCTATTCCATCACACTTTGCTTGCTTTTCTTTGTGTGTCAGGTGAAATGGCCAACGTTGAATATGATGAAGAGGATAATGACTTTGCGAGGTCTCTTGGCAGACCCCTGACCTCCCATCCTAAGAACTGGCTCAACTCTCCTAGCCACATTAGCTGCATCCTGAAAAGAAATCTCGGTCCCTGTCTCCTTGGCCATCTGCAACTTGATGGGATGAGCAAGGCCCTCAATAAACTATCTGACCCTCTCTCTCTCTCTCTCTCTCTATATATATATATATATATATATGTGTGTGTGTGTGTGTGTGTGTGGGAAATAAGAGAAAATCATGTCTAGCCAACTCCACAAAACGATTCTCATACTGGGTCACCATCATGCCGCCCTGCTGAAGTCGCTCAAACTGACGACGCTTCTCCTCTCGAGTGGTAACAGGCAAGAACTTATACAAAAAGAGATGTGAGAACTGGTCCCAAGTCAGAGCAAGTGACCCAACTGGTCTAGACAACAAATAATCCCTCCACCATTTCTTGGAGGAACCAGTCATATGAAAAGCAGCGAAATCGATCCCATTGGTCTCTAAAATACCCGTATTACACTATACCTCTTGACAACAATCCAGATATTCCTGAGGATCCTCTGAAGTAGCACCACTGAAATGAACAAGAACTAGCTTAATGAACCTGTCCAATATCCACAAAGTATCGGTGGACATAGATGCCCCATCAACGGGCGGCGCTGGAGCAAGTGGCTGAATGACCCCAATTGGATTGGCTGCTGGGATCTGAACCTGAGGAGTAGTCTGAACCGGAGTGTGGGTAGCAGGAGTATGGACCCCTCCTCCAGCCTGAGATACGGTTGCTGCAACGGGGAATGTGCCAGTCTGGGCCACACTCTCCATAATGCCCACTAAACGGACCAAAGCGTCCTGAAGTACCGGAGTAGCAATAAACCCCTCTCGGGCCTGAGCTGGTCCCGCCGGAATGGTCTGAGCTGGAACCCCCTCATTAATCTCGATATGGGGTTCCACAGCTGGGGATGCTACCTGAGCAATGGGCTGAGTCCTGCCCCGACCTCGGCCTCTGCCCCTAGTAGGAGCTGTTGTTGCTGGAGGGATGGGGTGTTGGTCAGCGGAAGAGGAAGCATGTGTTCTCGCCATCTGCGAGAGAATAGAAGAATTCAATCAGTATTTGAGATAAAAAGAATCGCACGATAGAATAGAAATAAAAATGGAGTTGTTTCCTAACTCAATAGCCTCTGAGATATAAGTACAGATGTCTCCGCACGGATCCTTCAGACTTATTAAGCTTGTTCGTGAATTGTGAGACCTAAGAAACCTAGTGCTCTGATACCAACTTTTCATGACCCAAATTCCTAACCTTAGGGATCGTGATGGCGCTCACCACACTTGCTAGGCAAGCCAATGTTAGAATTCGATTAGCTATTTTCCTTTGATTATTTACTTAAACACAATAAAACAAATTTAAAGTGAATTAGATCCAATTATTTCCAGCGACTAACTTCATAAATAAAATGATAAACAAATAAATAAACCGAGCCACGAACTAAATATAAATATAACTCTAAGACTACCCTAGGGTCGGGTATCACAATTCACGAACTACTAAGAATACTACAAATAATGGGTTGAAAGAAATATTGTAATTGTTCGAATAGAATAAAAAGAGTATCTAAAGAGCTAAGAGAAGACTCCAGGAATCTGCGGACGCCGGCAGATCTACCTCGTTTCTCTGAATGATGAATACGGGCTACTAAAAATCTCCGAGCGTTTGTCGGTACCTGGATCTTCACAAAATAGTGTAGAGTGTAATATCAGTATAACCGACCCCATGTACTGAGTAAGTGCCGAGCCTAACCTCGACGAAGTAGTGACGAGGCTACGGCGGGGCATTAACAATATAACCTGTGAACAATATAAAATAAAGCAAAAAGGAATTTCTAAAATAAACAAACAATAACTATAGCAACAATTTAAAATATCTCAGCCACCTTTTTCCAGGTCTCAGCTATAACCAATTTTCGCGTAAGTTTCCAAATTTACGAACTTCAACTTTAAAATAAAAGTAGTGCAAAATATGAAATGTAGTAAAGTAAAACAGTAAGTTTGCAAATCGTTGCATTTTTTTTAAAACTAAGTAAAACATAAGTGTCCTCCTTTATTGCTCCTTGTTGCAGCGTGCAACCCGCTCCCACCTGTCCACCCTTATTGCTCCTCCCTATATATATGTATCACCCTTATTACTCTTGTTGCGGCGTGCAATACGATCCCACATGTCCGCCCTTATCACTCCTTGTTGCGACGTGCAACCCGCTCCCACCTGTCCACCCTTATTGCTCCTCCCTATATATATGTATCACCCTTATTACTCTTGTTGCGGCGTGCAATACGATCCCACATGTCCACCCTTATCACTCCTTGTTGCGACGTGCAACCCGCTCCCACCAAACATATCATATCAGTTTATTCATGAAAAACCCTCACAATTCAGGCCAAGCCTTCCACAACATTTTTGTCTCAACAAATATAAATAAGAAACTGTATTTTCTCATAAACTTCATCAATATCATCTCAAAATAAAACCAACAGGAATATACATGTCTCGTAAAGCAATGTTAACCCGGTCAACCTTTATGTACCACAATAAAACCAAGGAAACAACCAACACTTTCCAAAATAATTGAAACAAGACTTGACAATAAGTTAACAAAGTCAAGTAGTCATAGAAACATCAATGAACATCAAACAATTAAGCCATGAATCAAATAAATTGAAAATGGGGAAGGGATCATGTTTAACAGACAATTTGGTGGTGCAAATATACTCGTCACCTCACCTATACACCACACATGCAAATTCACATAGCAATTAAGTTGGGAATTCATATTCCCTCAAGTCAAGGTTAAACCAAGCACTTACCTCAAATTCGCAGGCCACTCACAGCTCAATTACGACTTTTCCTTTAGAATATTTCTCTAAGCCGATCGAATCTAATCATTAACTTAATATCATTAATTAATACTAAAGGAACTAACTTTACTGAAAATTTAATTTTTCTTAAATTTTCTCAAAAAAATGTATAACCCAACTGCGGGCCCGCTTGGTTCAAACTCGGGGTTCGGACCAAATCACGCTTACTCATTCACCCCGAGCCCGAATATGCAATTAGTTTCGAAATCCGACCTCAATTCGAGGTAAATATTCAATTTTACAGAATGCCCTAATTCTATCCAAACCCTCAATTTTTACCATGAAAATTCTTGATTTTTGATTTAAAAGTGGTGAAAAACATTGGGTAATTGAAAGAGTGGAGTTTAGAATTGATTACCATCAATTTGGGGATGATTTTATCGAAGCCCTTATTTGCTTTGCCGAGGGTAGCCTTATTTAACCAGTTTTTCAAAGTATGTGAAGGCCTTTAGTTATTGCGGAAGTCAGACGTCTCCGAGCCGCGTAATTTCGGCCGTAGCCTTTTTATATGACTGTAGCCTTTAATATGGTCGTGGCCTTTGGGTATGTCACTTGGACTTGTTTCCCGATAACATTTCGAACTTGTTCGAAACGTTAGTCCCCGAGTGTGATAGCTTTGGCCTATGGGGGGGGGGGGTGCCTCATTGAGGTCTTATAACTTCGAACTTTGGATAGCTCGAATAAGTAGTCCCCGAGTGTCCGGGGTATGTTTGCACTCGGCCTTTGGGCCGTTCTTCATGAGTGTTAGTTTTGCGCAATAAATCATAAGCATACGACTTGTACAATAGAAATCTTACTTCAAGCATGACATGTTTGAAAAAATGGAGAACTTCTTCGTATTATTCATACATGCGTACATGTTTTCTTATCGGGGCTCGGCTATTCTACATGGACACGGTTCATTCGACCGTTTGGCCCATTACAAAAAATTTCCTATCGAGACCCATTTACATAACATCTGAGGGTGATTCCCCCCAGTATTAGAGGTTGATTGCAAAGAAGCCTTGGATACTGTTGAATTATCCCCAGGTAGCACACAGTTGTTGCCTAGGTAAAAACCTTGCCGGAAAAACCCATTTGGGATAAAAACCGATCTAAGGGGAAAAGAGTGCAACGCGTACTTTAAAACCTGAGGTCTCGATTTCCTAGGTTAGGTACCTGGAATAAGTTATTTTCTCGTATTTAAGCAAACGAAAAGGGAAAGATCCATACTTTAGCAATAATATCGCTTGAGAAGTGATATGTCACAATTGTTTGACAATGGCTCACCGTCCATTGTTCCAAGCTTGTATGACCCTTTACCGACTATGTCGAGAATATGATAGGGTCCTTCCTAGTTAGGACCGAGTTTTCCTTCGTTAGGGTATCGAGTATTGATTGTGATTTTCCTTAAGACCAAGTCCCCGACTTTGAAGTGTCGAAGATTGGTTCTTCTGTTGTAGTATCTCTCGATTCTTTATTTTTGGGCGGCCATTCGAATTAGCGCTGCTTCTCATATCTCATCCAATAATTAGAGGCTAGTATCATTGCCTCGCGGTTTGATTCATCTGTTGCATGTCGAAATCTGGCGCTGGGCTCTCCTACTTCGACGGGTATTAAGGCTTCGAAGTCGTAGACCAAAGCAAACGGTGTTTCCCCGGTGCTGGATTTCGATGTCGTTCTATATGCCCATAGAACCTCGGGCACCTTTTCTATCCACTTCTCTTTGGCTTCATTTTGCCTTTTATCAAGTTTTGGATGATAGTTTTGTTTGCTGATTCGGCCTGTCCGTTTCCACTAGGGTGATATGGCGTCGATAGTATCCTCTTTATTTTGTGGTCTTCGAGAAATTTTGTTACCTTACTTCTGATGCACTGTTTGCCATTATCACACACTATCTCAGTAGGTATCCCGAATCGACATGCAATGTGATCCCATATGAAGTCGATCACTTCTTTCTCCCTTACTTTTTCGAAGGCCTGCGCTTCAACCCATTTAGAGAAATAGTCAGCCATAAACAATATGAATATAGCTTTACCTGGGGCCGATGATAGATGTACGACGATGTCCATCCCCCATTTCATGAATGGCCACGAGGATAGGACCGAGCGAAGTTGTTCCCCAGGCTGATGAATCATCGGTGTGAACCTTTGACATTAATCGCATTTTCGAACGAACTCCTTAGCATCCTTATCCATGCTATCCCAATAGTATCCTGCTTTGATGGCCTTTCAAACCAGTGACTCGGCGCCAGAGTGGTTTCCACAAGTGCCTTCATGGATTTCTCATAACACATAATCGTATCTCCTGGCCCCATGCATACGGCCAACGGACCGTCGAATTCCCTTCTATATAACGTTTCGTCCTCGTCCAATGTGAACCGAGATGCCTTAGTTAGTAAGGTCCTTGATTCCTTGAGGTCCGAGGGTAGCTTCCCATTTTTCAAGTATTCGATATACTTGTTTCCAATCCCAGGTTAAGCTTGTGGAATTTATTTCAGCATGCCCTCCCTCGATTACAGACCTCGAGAGCTGGACAACAATCCCCGAGTTAATTTCATCTTCGTCGACCGATGATCCCAAGTTGGCCCCAATTTGGCAAGTGCATCGGCCTCGGTATTCTGTTCCCGAGGTACATGTTTTAGAGTCCATTCTTTGAAGCGGTGCAAAGTGATCTGCACCTTGTCTAAATATCTTTGCATATTGTCTTCTCGTACCTCGAAAGTGTCGTTTACCTGGTTAACTACCAGTACGGAGTCACATTTAGCTTCAATGACTTTCGCTCCCAAGTTCTTTGATAATTCAAGACCTGCAATCATAGCCTCATACTCGGCCTCGTTGTTAGTCAACTTAACAATTTTAATCGATTATTGCCCGTAGGAGGTTTTAAAACAATACCAAGTCCGGACCCTTTCACGTTTGAGGCTCCGTCCATAAAGAGGGTCCATACCCCCGAGGAGGTTCCCGATTTTAGCAGTATTTCCTTTTCTACTTCGGGTACGAGGGTTGGCGAAAAGTCTGCCACGAAGTCTGCTAATATTTGAGACTTGATGGTCGTTCGGGGATGATACTCAATATCGTACCTGCTAAGTTCGACGACCTATTTGGCCAGTCGACCCGATAACTCGGGCTTATGCAATATATTTCGAAGGGGATATGTGTTAATGACACATATAGGATGACACTGAAAATATGACTTTAGTTTTCCAGATACACTTATTAGTGCAAGTGATAATTTTTCTAGGTGCGGGTATCTAGTTTCAGCATCTCCTAAAGTTCGACTTACGTAGTAAACTGGGAACGGTCTACCTTGTTCTTATCGTACTAGCACTCCACTTACCGCTATCTCGGACATCACCAAATATAAATATAGCTTCTCATCTACCTTTGGGTGTGGAGCATAGGTGGGCTCGATAGATACCGTTTCAGCTCCTCCAATGCTTGCTGAAATTTCGGAGTCCATGTAAAGTTATTTTTCTTTTTAAGCAAGGAGAAGAACCTGTAACTCTGATCTGATGACCTCGAAATGAACCGACCCAGGGCAGCTATTTGTCCTATTAGCCTCTAAATGACTTTTACACTGTCCACGACGGTGATGTCCTCGATGGCTTTGATTTTTTCGGGGTTAATCTCGATTCCTCGATTTGACACCATAATGCCGAGGAATTTGCCCGAGCCGACCCCGAAGGCACACTTCTTGGGGTTGAGTTTCATGTTGTACTTCCTTAAGATCTCAAAGGTTTCTTGCAAATGAGTCCAATGGTCCTCTGCGCGCAGGGACTAACATGTCATCAATGTAAATTCCATTGATTTCCCTATCTGTTATTTGAATATCTTGTTAACTAGGCGTTGATGTGTAGACCCCGCATTTTTTAGCCCAAAGGGCATTACGTTATAGAAGTAGGTTCCATACTAAGTGATAAAAGAAGTTTTTTCCGGTCTTGTGGGTCCATCTGAATTTGGTTGTACCCAGAATAGGCGTCGAGAAAAGTAAGTATCTCGTGGCCAGCCGTGGCGTCGATCATTCGATAGATATTAGGCAAAGGGAAAGAGTCCTTTGTACATTCTTTGTTTAGATCCTTATAATCTACACACATTCTAAGCTTGTTCCCCTTTTGGGGGACTACGACTACGTTGGATAACCACTCGGGATATTTGACTTCCCGGATAGACCCTATTTTAAGGCGTTTAGTTACCTCTTCCTTTATGAAGGCGTGATTCACCTCGGACTGAGGCCTTCTCTTCTGCTTTATTGGTCTAAACTTGGGATCCAGGCTCAACCGGTGAGTTGTAATCTCGGGCGGGATACCTGTCATATCTAGATGGGACCGTGCAAAGCAATCCATGTTATCAATAAGAAATTGTATGAGTTTTTTCCTTAGTTCGGGGGTTAACCCCGTTCCAAGGTATACCTTGCGTTCGGGTAGATACTCGATGAGTATCACATGTTCCAGCTCTTCGACTGTTGACTTAGTTGCATCCGATTCTTCGGGAGCGACAAAAGTTCGAGGAGTGAGAAAATCCTCTTCGTTATCTCTGATTACCTGTTTATCTGCTTCGATCGAGGCTGGGGGTGGTGATTTCTATTTGGCTTATTGCTTATCGTTGATGCTTGATTTTTCGGAGGTCGAGGATGCTGGTGTCGGTGTCACCTCGTCGACTGCAAACATCTCCTTTGCAGCATGTTGTTCCCCGTAAACTGTTTTCACCCCATCCTCTATTGGGAACTTCATCATTTGGTGAAGGGTCGATGGCACCGCCCTCATGTTATGGGTCCATGGCCACCCAAGCAATGCGTTATACCTCATGTCACCTTCGATGATGTGAAACTTCGTGTCCTAGATGGTCTCGTCTACATTTACTGATAGGATTATTTCTCCCTTTATTGTTTTGCTAGCCATGTTGAAGTCGTTCAAGACCCGAGATGCGGGCACAATTTGATAAAGTAGGCCGAGCTATTCTATGACCCTCGAGCCGATTATGTTTTACGAGCTACCTAGATCCACAAGAACACGTTTAACTTGAACTTTATTTAATAAAATAGAAATTACAAGGGCGTCGTTATGCGGTTGGGAAAGGCCTTCTGCATCCTTGTCATTGAATGTGCCTTCGGGCATGTAATCTGGGGTCCGTTTCTCTCTTGTAATTGACACTTTGGTGCGTTTGAAAACAGGCCTCTGCGGGATGTCGACTCCACTGACGATCATGTGGATAACATGTTGAGGTTTTTCTTCCTCATTCTTTTTATTGGCGTCTCTCTCCCTGAAGTAATTCTTGGCTCTATCGCTGAGGAATTCTCTAAGATGACCCTCGTTGAATAACCGAGCTACTTCTTCTCTCAATTGTCTGCAGTCTTCGGTCCTATGGCCATGTGTGCCATGGTATTTGCACATCAAGTTAGGATTCCTCCAAAAAGGATCAGTCTGTATCGGCCTTGGCCACCTAGTGTCTTTAATCCTTCCAATGGACGATACGATGACCGAGGCATCGACGCTGAAATTATACTCCAATAATTGAGGTGCTTTCGTGGGATCTGCATACTTGTCGAATCTAGTCCTGCTCATGAGTCCCCGAGGATTATGTCCTCGGTCACCCCTTCGATCATTGTGGGTGGAATTACGTTCCGTATGGTTGTTTCTTCTATCTGTGGCGTACGACTGATATCGATCTTTGGTTGGTCTCGATTCTCTGTCAAAATCCCTTTGGTTCTTACCTGTCGATCGGCTCGGGTGTATTGAACCCGAGGAGGTTCCCAATTGGTCATCCTCAACTCTAATCTTTGACTGGTACTGATTGTGAACATCCGCCCAAGTCACAGTCGGGTGTTCTATCAAATTATATTTCAGTTGCCGTGATGCGACCGAGCTCCTCTCGTTTAGTCCATGTGTGAAAGCTTGAACATCCTAGTCTTTAGTAACTGGTGGTAACTCCATACGTTTCATGTGGAATCGAGATACAAATTCTGGTAGAATCTCGTTTTCCCTCTGCTTTACCTTGAAGAGGGCTGACTTTCTTGTTGAAGCTTTTATAGCTCATGTGTGCGCCTTTACAAACGAGTATGCTAACATGTCGAACGAATCGATAGAGCTTGGAGGCAAGTTATGATACCAAATCTTGGCTCCTTTGGATAGGGTCTCCTCGAATTTCTTCAGCAGGACTAACTCGATTTCATCATCTTCCAATTCATTTCCTTTAATAGCGCATGTATAAGAAGTAACGTGCTCATTGGGGTCCGAGGTCCTGTTGTATTTTGGTATATTGGGCATCTGGAATTTCTTCGGTATGGGCTTTGGAGCCGCACAAGGAGGAAATGGTTTCTGTTCGAATTTCTTGGAGTCTATTCCCTTTAAGATCGGTGGTGCCCCCGGAATCTGATCAACTCGAGAGTTATAGGTTTCTACCTTCTTATCATTGGCTTTAATATTCTTCTCCCCCAATTCTATCCTCTTAGTAAGCTCCTCGAGCATTCTCATTATAGCAGGGTCGGTCGTCGAAGTATTGTCGCCTGATCTTTCAAGCACCGGCTCGGTACGACGAGTAGCCTCTTGCTCGACCCTATTCGGATTATGTGCTGATTTTGCAATTGGGCAATCGCGTTCTGTTGGGATTGTAGCATTTCAAATATGACTTGGAGACTAGCACCTTCGTCTCCTCTTCCCTGGGTACCTCGACCGTCGGTCCGACCTTGCCTGCGTACGCTTCTATCAGGGTCCCTGCCTAAATCTGCATTCAAAGTTATGTGTGAACCAACGTTGACCGGGTTAGCGGGTGGTGCTCCTCCAAGACCAGCTTGTGGGGCCTCGACTCCTGGAGCGACAACATTCTCGTTCTCCCCGTGGAGTCCCAGGCCGTTGTCACCATGTGTAGCTGTGTTCTGTGAGTTTGACATGATTTATCCTGAAAGAAAAATTCATGACAAGAAACAAGCGTAAAATAGTGTGTTATACCAGAATCAACACTGAAAAATCACTATTATCCTTAGCCCCGCGGTGGGTGCCAAACTGTTTACCTCGAAGTACGAGTAACAATTAAATTTGTAACGTGGTTATAATGATATGCGATTGATAATAGGTGAATTAGAATATATTTTCACCCCTAATGAACCATACTTTATTATGTTTTTAATGTAAATATTGATAACGAAATGCTCTGATTAGTGTTTTTATGCTTTGCAGGATATATTCTATGATGGGAGATACTTTGGAGCAATTTGGAGTCAATTAAGGGAGTTTGAGGCCAATCGAGAAGAACCCGTGAGAAAAGAACAAGAAAAAGGTCAAGTTGCTGGAAAACAATCCACCGCGACCGCGGCTGGAGCGCGGTAGGCAAGTCAGTCAGATTCAGAGAGTGCGCACTTCACCGCGGTCGCGCCGTGTTCCTGTCGCGGGCGATCACTGACAGGCCAGAAAATTTGAAGGACCAAAGTTCAAAACACGGGAATTAATTGCCTAAACCTATTTAAACGTTATAACTTCGCTCAAAAGAGAGATATTCTTGTTTTTAGACACATAAAGGAGGCAAGAATCATTGTGAGAAGACAAGCAACAATTAGAGTTTTATATTTTCTTCCTTTGATCTTTATTTTGATTATTATGATTTTCTTTGGGTTTTTATTGTTCTTGAGCATGAGTAGCTAACTTTTCTAATCTAAGGTTTTGGTGGAACCCGTTGGGGATGAACTAATTGTGATATTAATATAGTTTTGTTTGGTTGTTAATCTCTATTTGTTCAACTATGTTATTGTTGTAGTTGATTGAAGGGGCCTCAATTAGCTGTTCCTATTTATTACGTATCTACTTGAGAGAGAGTGCATATTTAGGAAGTTGTTTGAACAACATCACTCCCGGAGTATAGGAGAGATCCCTGACCGAGGGTTTAGATAACGATACCTCAGGTGCAATCTAAGTGAACTGTACTGCAATCTAGCTAGCGTAACTTGAGAGAGTGCGTCTAGTAAATTATTATAATTACTTGAGAGAGATTTATGATAACTTGAGTGTTCATGATTGATAGTGACAACTCAGTCAAAACTATAAGAACTACACAAGAAGGAATTTTACCAACGAGGGAAACCATAACCTTAGACCTTTATTCCAATTGTTCACACATTATTGTTAGTTAATCTTTAGTTTATTATTTCTGTTCAATTGTAGTAGTATAAACAACACAAAGAGATATCCATAACTTTTGAGAAAGTTGATTATTGAGAATTTAGTACTCTAACAACAACATTTGATACGTTAATTCCCTATGGGATTCGACTCTGGGCAATATATCTGGATTATATTTTCAATGCCCGCTTAGTCTTTTCGTAGACGTAGTTGAGCGTGATCAAATTTTGGCGTCGTTGCCGGGGACTTAACGATATTATCATTTGTAGTTGAAGGAAAATACACAATTCTTAAGTATAGTCAATTTTCTTTGATTTCATACATATATTGAATTTTAAACGTTTGCTAAATCGGTGGTACAAGTGCATGCCTAGAAACTCCTCACGAACTGGTGAAGTGTTTGAAGCCTTTCTAGACCCCGAAAAAATTTCAATTCAATGCTAATTGGTAAATAATTAAGCAAATAAATGAATTAAATTATTCATATGAATCAAACCCGTATAATTGCAAGCCGTCGACCTCGATCTGGATTAGATTCGAAAATGGTTCGCCAAGAACAATAAGAATAGCTATAATAATGCGAACAACTCAAATGCAAGAATTAACAGTAAAATAAAAGAGCTTTGTATCCAGCAGTGTGAGTAAGAACTAGAGCGTTATGATAATTGTGATAATGTATGTATGAATGAATACGGTCCCTCTTTATATAGTAGAGGAATCCTAAATAAGGAATGATTCTAATTGCGGAAGTAAAATACATGATTGGCATTGTTAACCGCTAATAGCTCTACCGGCTCCGAGATTCTCGCCGGGATGGATGATTGAGCATGGATATTTCATGATTTGGTTACTGTGGTATCTATCTAGTCTAACCCGACCCATCGGTCTACACATTCCTCGAGCCCGGGATTGCTTCGATGCGTACTTGCTTTCGGGGAGGACTTGCTTTCGGGGTACGCCCTCGAGTCCTTATAATCGAACCTATCGATTTTACCGTACACAACATACTTTTCCTTGCCAATGGTCGTAATCCTGAAAAGACGACATTAAACAATTGATATTTCACTTTCTCGTAATCTTTTTCCAATTTCGTGTCCATATATTTGCTATTCATGCTTATAATTATTAGTGTTGGACTACACATACATATTTTTACTTTTTCTCTAGTTGCGCCTTGTTTCATTAAAGCCCACGTTTTATTTGCGCCTTGCGCTTAAAGCCCAACGGACGAGCTTTTTCGCGATTTTCGCCTTTGATAATATTGATCGAATTCTTGAATCCAGGGAAATATGCTCAAGTGACGACTAATCCTGAAAATGATGATTGTATCAATGCAGTTCTCCTCGTCTAGTACCTTCTAATAGAGAAGAAGTTGCACCATTTGTTGTTGAATCGAGTGCATTTCGACTATATAGAAGCTTAGGAGACCCTTTGTATTATCGGAATGGAGCAATTCCATTGGCTAAAAAGGAACTTTACTGTAGCTCCAGTACGACTTGTATCATCCGCAGGGGTGTTCATAAAAACCCGAAAAATCGAACCAAACCGACCAAAAAACCGATACTTTTTAGGTTTGGTTTTGGTTTTGAATTTTAAAAACCGATCAAATTTTGGTTTGGTTTTAGTTCTAATCAAAAAATAATAATAAAAAACGAACCAAACCGACTATAAAAAAAATCTATTTATTCTAGTTCTTTGCTATTATATTAATCTAATTCTTGTCTTTACATTCTAGTTTGATTGGTAGTTTTCTTTCGCTAAATACAAGAATTTATTTCATGTTAAGAATATTCGATTTTTAATTGAGTACTTAAATTATTCATCACTATTTGATTTAATTGTCATCAATATATCTTGGTAAATGATAGATTTCTCAAAGACCAATTGATTTGATAGTGTTACATTGAAAATGTAGTCTTTGGTAGTTTGTCTCATATTTAAGAAAAAAATCGATAAGTAATCGAACAAACTGAAAAATCGACAAAAATCAAATCGATAAATAACCGACTTAATTGGTTTGATTTGGTTCCAATATTTAAAAAATCAACTTACTTGGTTTGATTTGTTTTTAGGAAGAAAAAAAAATGATCAAAACCGAACCATGAACACCCCAAATCATGAGCATCACCTTGTTTTTCTCATTGTAACAATCAACTCCCCTGTTTGTATCCTCATAAGTTCAATTGTTTGTTTCCTTATACATGCATCAACCTCTATCCAGCTTGAAGCATGGAAAACAAATGCTACTTTGTCATCTTAAGTGATGAGTTTGCAAACACAATATTCTTAAGACCATTTGGTATCTTAACATACTCTCTAGACATCATTATATAGGGAATTATAATAATATTAATTAATCTTTTGATTATTATGTGTAATGGATATTTATCTTATGGTATTAATATGTTTGCATAGATAAACTCTATCTTTAGTTTTCTTTATACTTTTTAGTTGACTTGACTTATTATTTTTTCTGACTCACTTGTGAGATGTTAGGTTAAATTTTAATGATGACAATAATTCATTATACCACGTGTTCAAGACAAACAAAAAGGAAAGCTCAGAATATTCTCAACAAGATTCGAATATGCAAATAAGGAAAGTTAAACATGTTGTTACTACATTCAAGGAAAGAAAGATTGATACTGGACTAGAAATGGAAAGTAAGAAGAAAGATGGTGCTACTACGATTAAGGGAAGCAAGATTGAATTGCCCTCAATCATGGAATCTCAGCCTGGAATCATGGATCCTCCAAATATTAGTAGTCCCTCGTTCGTGGCATATTCATTCAAGTTGTGACAAGGAATGTCAAAATCGAATCTGGACTCTTCATGGAGCAAGATTCGAAGAGGCACCCCTTGGGTCAATCCCTCTATCAAGATCTTGTGCCTATAATTTCGCTGAAGATTCAATGGCACTTTTCTCTCTTATAAGAAGATCTTCTGTTCAAGAAGAAGATCACGCAACTACACAAACTGTATTCCAAATCTATCTACTTCTTAGATCAAACACTGTAATTCTTAGTTGTCAGTGTATCAAAAGATAGAGGGATATAGAGTATAAAAGAAAGTTGTGTCAACTGATTAGAACTCAAGTGTGATACTGTACGATGGTGGTGGACGCGATTAAACCATCAATATTTTAACTTTGTTCAAAGATTTTAAGGGAACCCTTGTGAACCAAGGGAAACTGGATGTAAGTACCACAATGGTACCGAACCAGTATAAATCGTCGTTTGTTCTATCATTTCCCTTTACTGCTTTCGTTCCTTCTGTTCTATGATTAGTCAACTAAAACTTGCATTAGTCGGCTAAATTTTAATTGGTCGACAATCCCCCCCCCCCTCCCTCTCTTGTACTTTCAATTAGTATCATAGGAAGGCTCACAATCTTTGCTTTACCGCAAGTGAGAAAAATATCAATGGGATCCAACGCTGTTGTCGATGCTCTCTTTCAAGAAGGAACCTCTCAAGTTCGACCCCCTTACTTCAATGGTCAGCATTTCTCTCATTGGAAAGTTCACATGGAAACTTATATTATGTCATATGACATCAAAGTATGATGTGTGATAAAAAGGAAATCTTCCAATTCCTCCCAAGAAGGATGCAATTGGTCAAGTCATCACATCAAATGATCCTTTGGATTTGGATGATCACACTGATGAGCAAACTGTTGTTATTACTGTCAATGCAAAAGCAAAAAACCTACTATACAATGCTATCAGTGGAGAAGAATATGAAAAGATATCAAGTTGTGAGATTGCTAAAGAGATGTGGGATAAACTGGAGGTCACTTATGAAGGAACCAACAAGGTAAAAGAAACTATAATCAATCTCCTGGTTCGAGACTATGAATTATTTCAAATGAAGGATGGGGAATTTGTTGAAGAAATATTTTCCAGGTTCAGCAAAATCCTTGGAGACCTCAAATCATTTGGAAGACCTATTAAAAGTGGCGAACAAGTCAGAAAGATTCTCAGAAGCTTACCTACAATATGGAAACCAAAGGTCATAGCTTTAGAATGTCAAGATCTGGACAAAATCTCCTATGATGAACTCAGAGGTGACTTGATTGCTTTTGAGAAAACTCATATTCGCAGAAAAATTCAAGAGAAAAAGAAAACGGTTGCCTTCAAGGCAACTATGGCAGAACCAGAAAATGAAGATGAAGAAGAAGGAGGAGAACAAGATGAAAATATTGCAATGCTCTCGCAAGTTATTCCCTTAATTATTCTTGTACTAATTACTTTTACTGTAGAGATGTAATTATTACTTGTACCGCCAAAGCAGTCATTTTAGAACCATCACCTCCCTCTGTACTTGACCCTTCCACTAACCAAGACGCCCTTTCACTCTTCTCAAATCCCCTGTTAAAAACCTTCCATCACCAAATACCTCTCTCATTCCCTTCCAAACAACCAATCTCTCTATGGCCAAAAGAAACCCTTCCTCTGCAACCAAACGAAGTCGTAGGTTTCAAAAACCTCTCAATACAGAAGAACTTGTGGAAGTAGGATCAACTATTGACTCAGACTTTCTCAAGACGGACAATGATAGCAGTGCCTCATTTGAAATCAACCTATCATCCAGAAAAAGTCTGGAAAGAGACCAATGGAGCAAACCCCCAAAAAGGCTGCATGCAAGAATGGAAAAGTAGAATGCCTGGAATTGGTTCTGAAGACAAGCTGATCTTCTATGGCCTCAGTGAAAAGGACAGGTTTGAGTCCTACAAGTCAAAATCCATGGGTTATGGACGCTTTGTAAGTCTCTCACTTATGCAAAGTCTTCATTGTGTTGTGACTGCAATTTTCGATTTCCAGCACCTTTCCCCTTTGTTTGACACTCTTGGGAATTCTGTGTATGAAGAACCTGTGAGAATGTTTTATGCAAATATGTTTGTGAATGATAAGGATGACTTAGAATCTATGGTTTTGGGTAGTAGAATCGTTTTGGACTCCTACCAATTTGAAAAGATTTTCTCCGCCGAATTTAGTGGGTATTATGTGTTTGTCCAAAATTCTTGTCCCAAAGATTTTGAAGTATCTCTTAAAGAAGAAAAAACTTTCCTGTCTGATAACCCCCTTGACATTGGCCCCAAAAATCTGAAGTTTGAACACCGTGTGTTGGCCCACATGATTTCCACCACTCTCTTTCCCAGGTTTGGGTCCCTCAGTTCTTTATCCACTAGAGATATATTTGTCCTCTACTGTCTGGTCAACAACAAACGTCTTGATTGGTTTGTATGGATTATTCAGTATATGCTTGAGAGTATCAGGGGTATTTCCTCTTCTTCTACTTGTCTGCCCTGTGGTATTCTTATCTCTCATATCCTGGAAGTTATGAAGATAAACTTGTCACCTTTCACACCCAAGCATATCTCAAGTACTTATGATAAAACTGCATTTTTTATGATGGGATACTCGTTGGGTGAAAGTAGATGGGTTAAGCGAGCCAAGGTTGGAAGTGCTCCTGCTCCGGTTGATGTCCAAGCTGATCAACCAGTCTCTCAGTAAACTACCTCTCAGAACCTTCAACAAACTCAACACTACCTTGATGGAGTCAAGCTGTTGATTGTGGAGATGAAAGAACAAGTAGATAAGATCAGGGATGTCACTAAAGAGACAGGTTCAGACATGGCAAAGCTTCAGATAGACATAAGAGCTACAAGGAGACATGGAACCAGGGCCTTCAATTCCATGACCGAGAAGATGGACAAGCTTGTCAGGGATGTTGAAAACTCCTATGACTCCTTTTGCACCAAAGTGATCAATACCCTCACATACTTTCTTGGACGTACTTAATTACCTCTGGTTGTTATGTTGTGACAAATAATCTTTTGTTTCTTTTTGCTGTTTTTCTTTTTGTAATGGTGGTCTTTAGACAATGTTTTTGGTCTGTACTAACTTAAGCATTTGCTGAAGGCTCTACTGCTCTAACCCCTATTAGTATGCAACAACTAAGATATGAGCACTCAGGGGAGAAAAATGTGTTTGTTTTTGATGTTCTATATTGTTGTATGTTTGTTTTTGTTGTTCTTTCCTTTTTGATTGATGTCAAAGAGGAAGAAAAATGTGGAGTAAACACTCATGGGGAGATATGAGCACAACATTCGAAATGGAACAACACCTCAGGAAAAGCAACAACTCAAGGGGAGCAATCTCTAAAATGAGAAGTTTCTTAAAATTACTCTTTGTTTACTCCTGCTTGATTGTCATCATCAAAAAAGGGGAGATTGTTAGGTTAAGTTTTAATGCTGACAATAACTCATTATGCTACATGTGCAGGACAAACAAAACGGAAAGCTCACAATATGCTCAACAAGATTCGAATCTGCAAATAAGGAAAGCTGAACATGTTGTTACTACAATCAAGGGAAGCAAGATTTATACTGGACTAGAAATGGCAAGTAATAAGAAAGATGGTACTACTACGATTAAGGGAAGCAAGATTGAATTGCCCTCAATCACGGAATCTCAGCCTGGAATCATGGATCCTCCAAATACCAGTAGTCCCTCGTTCGTGGCATATTCATTCAAGTTGTGACAAGGAATGTTACAATCGAATTTGGACACTTCATAGAGCAAGATTCGAAGAGGCACCTCTTGGGTCAATCCCTCTATCAAAGATCTTGTGCCTCTAATTTCGCTGAAGATTCAACGGCTCTTTTCTCTCTTATAAGAAGATCGTTTGTTCAAGAAGATCACGCAACTACACAAACTGTATTCCAAATCTGTCTACTTCTTAGTTCAAACACTGTAATTTTTAGTTGTCAGTGTATCAAAAGATAGAGAGATCTAGAGTACAAAAAAAAGTTATGTCAACTGATTAGAACTCAAGTGTGATATTGTACGTTGGTGGTGAACGCGATAAAACCATCAATATTATAACTTCGTTCAAAGATCTTAAGGGAACCCTTGTGACCCAAGGGAAACTGGATGTAAGTACCCCAACGGTACCGAACCAGCATAAATCGTTGTGTGTTTTATCATTTCTCTTTACTGCTTTCGTTCCTTTTGTTATGTGATTAGTCAACCAACACTTGTATTAGTCGACTAAATTTTAATTAGTCAACAATACATCCCCCCCCCCCCCTTCTTGTACTTTCATGAGATTCCACTAGGTTATTGTATTTATATTAATTATACAATATATAGTAATATATGTAATGTTGCAGTTCAAGCAATATATGGATCTAGAGCAAATTTAATAAGTCTTTCTCCATTTGACTTACTAGTGAGTAATAAGTGCATGCAGGTTCGAACATTGTAGATTAGGTGGGCGTTAGGACTAGGGGTGTGCATTCGAATCGATTTATCGATAAATCGAATCGATTATTTGTTATCAGTTTATCGATATCGGTTTATCGATTTATCGATTTCGATTTCGATTTCGAAATTTTCCTTATCGATTTATCGATTTCGATTTCGATTTTATCCTCTTCGGTTATCGGTTTATCGATTTATCGATAAACCGATAAGATATACTAAAAAGATAAATATACCCTTATTTTATAATACCATTTCCTTTACCCTAAGTCCCTAACATAATTTTATTGTATTGCTTAAAATAGTTAAATAATATATTAATTGCCTGACTTGTTAATATACATTCTTATTTTATTTTTTATTTTTTATTTTTATTTTTATTTTTTATTTTTTATTTATTTTTTATTTTTATTTTTTTAAATTTTTTTTATATATATATATTCTTATTAGATTTTACTTATCTTGGCAAAGAAGCTTCCACCGACGATGTTTGCTAGAGTTAGTTAGCTGCTATGTAAGTTCTCCATTTTAAATAATATACTTGTAAAAGAATGTGATGTATTACAAAGTTCTTAATATTTTTCTTAATTTCTTCCATGTTTAAAGGTTAGTAGTTTCAGCAAGGGATATCACATTTAACGAATGATCATATTTAAAACTCAAGAGAATGAAATTCAAATTAATGAAAAACAGAATTAGCCTTGATGATGTATTTTTTTTTATACCGTTGGAGTTTTGGTGGCATACATTTGATCCTTTACTTTAGTTTCGTTGCGTGTGCTTGTTGACACAATTTTTATTTTATAAATGGTGTTCGTCTTATTTTAGCTTCTTTTTATCCATATTAGTTATGCGTGTTTATAGCGATATACGTTTCATGGAATCCCGCAAATTTTCTTATTGGTGTAATCGATAACCGAATCGATAAGCCCCAAAAATCGATAAATCGAAATCGAAAAAATCGAAACCTTATTGAAACGATAACGATAAGCATATGTACAAATCGATAATCGATAAGCAATTATCAATAAGGGTCAAAATCGAATACACACCCCTAGTTAGGACATAAGAATTGTAAAATTCCAGAAGCAGTTGAAAAGAAAAAATAAGTGAAAATGTTATTTGAAAATTAGAGTTGTGTTTGGACATGAATATTATTTTGGGTTGTTTTTGAACTTTTGTGGGTGATTTGAGTGAAAATTTTGAAAAATAATTTTTTGGAGTTTTGCAATTTTCGAAAAATTCTAAAATTTATCTTCAAGTGAAATTTGAAAATTTCATGGACAAACACACACTGGTTTCCAAAAAAAAGTGAAATTTTTTCGGCAAAGGGTGTGCTTGGTATGAAGGAAAATATTTTTCAATTTTTCCATGTTTGGTTGGCTTAAATATTTGGAAAACATTTTCCTCATCAGCAATGTTTTCCCTATCAAGAGAAGGGAAAACATTTTTTAAAACTCTTCTCAAGTTTCTCCACCATATTTCATACCCTCACCAACCCACCCCACACCCTACACCCAACCCATACCCCACATCCAACCCACCTAACCCCACCCATGCCCTCTCTCCAAAAATATTTTTTTTCCGTTACCACCCATCCTACTACCCCATCCACCCCCACCTCCACCCCCACCCCCCACGCCAAAATAATTACTTTTTTTTTGTAATTTTAAATTTCTGTTTTTCGTTTTTATACACCCCACCCCACAATTTTTTTTTTGTTTTACTTTTGTTGTAATTTTTAAATTTTTGTTTTTTTTCTCTGCACCCCCACTGCCCCGTCCCGAAAAAAATATTTTACTTCTATATTTTCAGTTTTACTTTTTTCAACTTTCGGTTAACAGGTTCAAAATTTTACAAGTTTCAAAATTATGAGTTCGGGGGTTTATGTGTTTCGAAGTTTACGGGTTCGAAATTTTGCAGTTTTAAAAGTTTTGCAGTTCAGAAGTTTATGAAATTTGTGGGTTCGGAAGGTTGTTGGTTCGAAAGTTTATGACTTCATGTTTATTGTATCAAAATTATTTAAGAATACTCTTGAAAAAATATTTTTCTTAATTCGCGTACCAAACACCGAAAAATAAATAAAATTACTACTTATTTTTCAAAGAAAATATTTTCTTAAAAATCATTTTCCACGAAAAATATTTTCCGTCGTACCAAACACACCCAAAAACTGAATTTTTTTTTATGTGCTAACAGGCTAGGTTCATGTCACGATATTGGATAATAGACTGAGCAAAATAAAGAGATAAAGGAAAAACAATGAGAACAAAGAAAATTCTTGTGCTACATATACAAATGTTAAGGGGCCCACAACAACAAACCTTTTGAACATACTGTTGTCATTGTGATGGCATTCCTTATAAAAATTATTAAGCATACCTCAAATGCCACCTATAACATGCTTCCCATTTTCTACATTCTTAAATAGAAACATAACCTTTAAATTTGTTTCTTTAAGTTTGTTGCACTTAATTTACAGAAATCTCCTTCTACCCTATTTCCAACTTTCTTGTCTGGTGAATTTGGACAAGTTTTGGTCTCTATACTTTCTTACAAGCTAGTTGCAGAGGGAGGGCAAAGATGGTAAACGCTACATTTTGTCCATTTTGCATTACCCTTTCTGTGAAAGTTATTTTTGTGGTAACTGTCATCGTTGCATAAGATTTGGAATGATAGAAATCCAACTATAGCAGCACAGACACTCTGGTAAGGAGGTGTGAGAGGTTGACATTAGAGGACCTGAGCAGAGGTAGAGGTAGGTCGAAGAAGGGTTGGAGTGAGGCGGACTAGGCATGTCATGGTACAGCTACAGTTACAGCTGACCGAGGACATGACCCATAATAAGAAGGTGTGGAGATCGAAGATTATGATAGTAGGTTAGGTAGTCTAGATTATTCATACCGGTAGATTAGTACGTACGCTAGCATTTGGTTGGTAGTAGACTTATTTGAATACCTGCCGTTTTTTTTTTTCCAATCATCTTTCTATCTTGTTGCGTATGCTGTTTTTATATGGTTTTTTGGTGTTGTCTTGTCTTGTTTCTTGTTATTATTGTGATATTTATGCTTACTTGAGCCGATGGTCTATTAGAAACAGTCTCTCTACCTCCACAAAGGTAAAGGTAAAATTTGCATATACACTATCCTCTTCTGATGACATTATGTGAAAACTCTGATGATCATAAAATGCGTATGTTTTCACAGGAGTTGGAGATGTATGATACAGCCAGTACATCAGATAATCCTTTGGATAAATATGATTTGACTGATGAGAACTTTAAATCAAGAGATACCTTGCATTCACTGGTGCAATCTTCTTTTAGTTGTAGACACAAACCAGAATCTTTGGCAAAATGTTTGCTTCATCATAAGCATCACACGTTGCAGCAGAACAATTCAGCCCCGAAGGGTGCCAAAAACTCACGCCATCCTTATCCAAGTATGGCGAGAGGCAGTCAAGTAAGCATATTTGATATTTGCTTTGCATGAAATCTTTGCATTTCCCTTGACCTTAATATTTCATTAAGAAAATCTAGAAAAAGTTGTAAATTTCTTTTGCTTCAAGATATGGAACATTTACTAGCTAGGTAATTAAATGGGACAAAAGTGTACAAGACGGAAGGGGGATTTTGACGTAACTGGTAAAATTATTGCCACGTGATTAGCAGGTTACAGATTCGAACCGTGAAAACATTTTCTTACAGAAATACAAGATAAAACTATGTACAATAGACCCTTGTAGTCCGGCCCTTCCCTGAACTCCATACGTAGTAGGAGCATCGGGCTGTCCTTATAGTTGTACAAGATCTATCTAGTTAAAGATAGATTAAGACAATCCCAAGTCCCAGAACTTCTTACATGTAATGGTAATAACACTGCTTCTCTCTTGTAAACTAAACAACAACAATAATCACCCGGTAAAATCTCATAAGTGGGAGCTGGGAGGGTAGAGTGTACGAACACCTTACCCCTACCTTTAAAAAGGCAGAGAAGTTGTTTCCGATAGAATCTCGGCTCAAGCAGACGAAGAAAAAAAGACAATATATCACTACCAACAGCAGAAAGCATAGAAATAATCACAAAATCAAAAGTAACGGAAAATAGATGAAAAACAATAACAGTTCTTGTAAACCAAAGTTATCATGAAATCTTGATGGTTGTCCTTCTTGTTATCACAGGTGGGGAAGGAGGATTCATTCGACTCGCGAATTATTAAACCATGTTGTGTATGCCAACAAGAGAAGAGACCTCAATCTCCTCCTAATGAAAGTGTCTGTATTTCTTCGAGTAATGGTACTCCAGAAAGAGCAGAGACAACAAAAAAGAGGCGGATCGCGTGGACTCAGGATCTCCACGAGCAATTTTGTGAATGTGTAAATAGACTTGGAGGAGCCAAAAGTAAGTAAAAATACTGAAAAAAGTACTAAATCAAGTCACAATGATGTCTATGATCTAAACATCTGTTTCTTCGACTGGGTGGGTGCAGAGGCAACACCAAAGGCAATCCTTACGCTGATGAACTGTTACGAATTGAGCATTTCAAATATTAAAAGTCACTTGCAGGTATAAAACACTATGTTCATTTCAAGATTATTGATGATGATATTGACAGAAATCTAAAGTATTCTTTTTTATTTTGTCTTCAGAAATATCGTGTTACCTGTGATGTAACGGTATCCACCAAAGGTAACCTTCATTTAAATACTTGGAAGTTAAACCTATAGACAAGAAAACTACAGATCACTAACTGGGAATGGAAGACAGATGCAATCATGTAACGAACTGTGAACAACTTTTTTTTTTGTGTGTGTGTGCCCAAATAATGCATGAATATGGAATCAATCATTTCACCCTGCAAAATAATCATATATATAGTATACCTTAAGGGGTCGTGTGGTTTGAATAAGGAAGTTATGCTATGATAAGTTATCCTGATATTGCATAATTTCTAAGAAGAAGGTATAAGTTATCCCGGCACAAATTACCCCACTCTCTACAAGGTATAAGTTATCCCGGTACTAATATTAATCATGAGATAACTTATACCATGTTTGCTAACCAAACAAAATATTAAGGTGGTATTTAAATTTTTATACCAGCACTATACCTCATACCAAACGAGCCCTAAATGTCTACCGGAAACAGTTTCTCTGCCTTTTTAAAGGTAAGGGTAAGGTTTACGTACACTCACCCTCCCTAAACTCCACTTGTGAGATTTCACTGAGTATGTTGTTGTTGTTGTATTATAGTTCCTTAAATTCATCAATGTGTTAACACAAAAATGGGATACTTTCCGTTGCTTGCAGATGCAGTTAAAACTGAAGGATCACCTCGTACAGATTCATTTCCAGCTCACGCTCCAGAAACGTAAGTTTGCTAGGACATCCACCTTTCATCTAGAAAGGAAGGAACAGAGATATGTTTTCGTTCTCTCTGGTGTTACATCTTAATAAGATCAGTCAGCTACGTAGGATTAATAAGGTTAGAATTTTTAGTTTATACTTGGTGTTTTTTACCGCGGTTTGGTCATGTGAGGGGGACGAGCACAGGCGCCCCGGTGAGTAGGCGTGAGAGGTTGACATGAGAGGGCCTACGGAGAGGTAGAGGTAAGCCAAAGAAGAGGTGGGGAGAGGTGATTAGGCAAGATATGACGCAACTTCAGCTGACCGAGGACATGACCTTTGATAGGAAGGTATGAAGGTCGAGGATTAGGGAAGTAGAGTAGATGGTCTACAGTGTTTCATAACAGTAGTATTGACACGCAGTCTCACTTTCTGTTGGTAGTAGGTTTTTATGACTAACAGTTGTTTCCTTCATTGTTGATCACCTTACTATCTTTTTGTTTTTATATGGCTTTTTTGTTTTGTCCCTTCTTATCTATATTTTCATTAATGTGGCGGTTATGTTTGCTTGAGCCGAGGGTCTGTTGAAAATAACCTCTCTATCCTCACAAGATAGGTGTAAGATCTGCGTACGCACTACCCTCTTCTGACCCTACGAGTATGGAATAATATTGGGTATGTTGTTGTTGTTAGTGTCTCTGACATTCTTGAGTTTGCACATATTGTTAGGTGTTCGCAAATATTGGAGGCTCTGAAACTGCAAATAAATGTCCAGCAGAGCCTATATGAACAACTTGAGGTTTGAATAGATTTATTCTGCTATTTCAAATTATCAGAGCAACATGTGTTTACATTGGTTATATTCTTTCCAATTTAAGATTCAGAGAGACATGTATTCATATCGTTTATATCTGTTCCTTCATAGATTCAGAGAAGCTTACAATTGCGGATTGAAGAACAAACAAAGCAACTCAGAGAAATGTTTGATCGCCAAGCAGAAACGAACAAAAAAATTCAAACACAGCGCTTAAATTGTCCGTCGTCTATGTTTAGAATAAGAACAACAACTTATGATTGACAATAAGCAACTTCATCCTAGGCAGCACGGTGCACTAAGCTCTCCGTGGAAGGGCCAGACCACAAGGGCCTATTGTACGTAACCTTACCTTGCATTTCTGCAAGAGACTGTTTTCACAGCTCGAACCCGTGACCTTTTGGTCAACAAGTTTACGAGTTACGCCAAGGCTCCCTTCAAAACTGTCTTGGTGTTTTGCTTGGACGAAACGGAAGATGTTGTCAATAAATACAAGTATGTCTTGTTCATTGTAAATGAATTTTTCTATGCCTATGAATGAATGTAAGGATGCTGCAATAATGTCTCTAAAGAACTATCGGATTTGTCTTTTCGAACATCTATAAGGGGAAAAAAGTTTTTGAAAGTGAACTTGTGAAAAACAGTTGGGATTGATATTAACTTGGGTAAAGAAGAGATGAGAAGAGACAAATTAGTTGTCTTGATGGTTGAAATCCAATATAAATTACCAATGGCAGATCCAGCATTTTAAGGTAATAGGTGCTCACAATTAATTAGTGCTAGCAAGTGATTGAAGGAGTCAAACTATAGACGGATTGAATATGTTTAAGACAACACAAATAAAATTTTCGAACCACTCATATTTAATACGGATAAAACATAAATTGAATGACGAAAAATATGAATATCCATATTTTGTTGAATATTACCATTATTGTGAGGATTCCAAACCACAATATAGGCTGTCAAATTTGGTGGTGGTAAGTTGAATATTTTGTTTTTTCTTGTGTCACGATGAACTAAATGAAATGAAGAAAGAAAAAACGGCTAAGTTAAGAACAAAAGGGAAAGTCATGTAGAAGGGAGACGAAAAAGAAAGTCAAAGAGTGCACTACGTAAGAATCGAACTCTGGATTATGCACAACGCATACTTAGATTCCATTAAGTATGTTTGAGTAATGAGTGCTCACCAAAATATATTTCCATTTTACGCGAAATTGTACATAAAATTATATGTTCGATACCAATGGGTGTTTGAGCACCACAATTCTCTTCGTGGATCCGCCCATGCAAATTACTCATTATATTGTACTTGTTAGTGTATATCAATGGAGTGAGTTACGCTATTTACTAGTACATTACTATTTAATACAAGCTAATTGTCTCCTAACCAAAACTGCATTATGTACTATTCTATAAGTCAAGAAATTAGCTATCCATGAAAATCTGCCATGGATGAAGAGCTGAAGAATTTATGTTTAGGAAGAGGAGGTAAGATTCGATGTTCTTAGTGAAGAAGAAGACGAATCTGTGTGTATACTGATAAAATCTGTACATGCAAATATTTATATTTATATATATATATATATATATATATATATATATATATATATCAACTCTATTTTCTATATAGAGATAAAAATAAGACTAACTTTATTTACTCTCACTC